>JAGVSQ010000917.1:3695-17167 GCA_022683975.1 Rhyacophila evoluta
AAGTAAAATCCAAATTATTATTAAACAATGACTTTTTAATTAGTTTTTCAAATAATTCAAATATTAGAAGTAGGAAATGAAAATGGAATGAAAAATATTACTAATTTAATTATTTAACAAGCTAACAAACAATTATATAAATTTATTCAGTAATTTATTTTACAGTAATTTTTAAACAAACAAGTTTATACATTTAATACAAAATTTGTTCGTCGAAATATTTCCTGAGCTGATCGTATATATTTTAATGAATTTTATTTAAAACATTTTTTTTATAAGCATATCTTAATACAAATTCGGATATTTGTTTTTTAATAATATTCAGTAAGTATGATAGTACTATTTTTGTATAAAAAATAAGTACAAATAACATGTAGGGTAAGATTTAATATGAATACGTGACTGTCTCAAAATTTTCTTATGCTTAGCTAGAGAAAGTATACACATATTTTAAGTTGAGATTTTTCAGGCTGAACGAAAAAGCTGCTATGGTTTTGATTTAGAAAATTAAGCTCTCACCCACAGGCTGTTGGAAAGATTACTTTACATTTCAATGTTCACGCAAGCCGCGAACCAAAATAAAAGCCTTATTTCGTAGACAGTCATTCATAATTTATAAAAAAGAAGCAACGTAGAACCTACCTATGTGATACGCGGTACGGGGATTTAGCAAAAAGATACGGGAAGATTTTTTTACAGTGATGAAAAATTATTGTACATTTATATTATAAAGATTTTTTTCTTTCTTCAATATCCGGGACATATTAAGAAATAATTGGATATATTTCAGGTAAATAATATGATATTACATTTTGTATTATCATTCGTTTATTTTACACCAGGCGGAGCACACGGTAAATGATATCTCTCTGTGGACGTATCTTACCAAAGTTTGTTACTTATCGCTTCAATCAGTATTATTATAAGAATGTCTTAAAATAACATAGGTTCGAATAGAAATAAAAACTAACACACATTTCTTTTATATTTTCTGAATGTGATAATTATTTTTAATTCAATAATATTAACTTAATTAAAGCTGATGAAAATACACATTCTTTACATTTTAAAGATAGTTCGTATTCTTGAGTAGGTGAAATTTTTAATACTATAGAAAAGAATTTCTAACATTGAAGACGTAAGTTTATTAGAATATTCTCATGAAAAGTTGTTCGCAACATATAGCACTTAAATATGTCTTATCCACCTCTTCAGGTTGTGCTTTTATATGTTATTATTTATTATATTAAATATGTTTTTAAGTGTTTTGTTGATCAATGTTAATATTAATAAGATTTAATAAAGGCACTCGTTCGGAAATATAGTATATACTTCCATATACATAATATACTTATTCAAACCTTTATCACCACACATACCAATGAATTGACGTTGCGTCTGCAAAGAGACCGGTGTATACAATTTAAAAATTCATACTTCAGGTAACATTTAATTAACAAAATATCACTCGCTTTTCTGAGAAATTAGCATATATAATCTTTATGTTCGTATTATTAATATACTTTTGAATATATAAGTGTGGGAGAAAAGACTGACGACTTTAATATATATATATATATTGAAGTCGTCATATTCAAGGAAATAAATATATATTTGCTTTTTTTCATAGTCATTTAGTTATTTTATTTCATTCATTTATTTTGCGATTATTTCTTCCAATGTGTGCTATATTTTAATGTATGTGATTATACTTACCTTATAAGCAGTTTTCAAAATTTAAAATAGTTGGATGAATTATAACCTTTTATTATATTTGTTGTTAACGTTAAAAAATTGGGTGTATAGGGAGCTATTTATTTCAGGCGTCAGCTGCAATGTTCGAATAAAAAATTAAGATCCATAAACACAGATCACGGTCGAATAGGAATATTTAAGTATGAGAAATGGAGCTTTTTTGTTCTTCGGATGAGCATGGATAGAGAACCTTCTTTTTCTACCACTGTTTTATGGCGAGCACATAAGAAATATGAAGATATTACGTAGTAGCGTGATTAGCTTTTCCGACGGCGTTCTTCCAATAAATTTTCATTCTATGTATATCTATCTCTCTCGTCCCACCAGCGCAGTGATCACAAAGTTTGGCACGCGGAAATTATTTCGCAAAGTTGTATCTGATGAGTTTTTAATACAATTATCTTGATTTATAACTTTCAAATTTAAACTATTTATTATACTTACTATGAACTTTATATCATTATCGCTTAAGAAGTTAATCTGGTTCCACACGATATGATTTATATGAATATCCCAAAAGAGGGAGCTTTCTAATGTATCGTTCAACAATGTATGTTTCCATATTATTCGTAATCATATGTACTGTCTCATCTTAGTTTTTAATTAGTTTTTGGGAAAGAGATGCATTGATATATTCAATAATTCATCATCTTGGTTATGAAAATTACCTGATGAAAATCAATATAAATTATATTATATAGCAAATCACAAAATGCATGTGTTTATGTAAAATATGTAAGGTTTATGCCATCAAGCGTGACTACGTCCCATTCCCAATTTTATATAATATACATATAATTCAGATTTACTGCGGAAACTCACTATCGGTATTTGTATATTGTATCGTCTTTATCGTTGGATATTAAATATCATAATACGAACATTTATTCCCTATAATAAATGAGAATACGAAATTTGTACTATAATAATAAAATCCATACCATAATAATTAAAATATTAAAAAATGTTTTGCATAACCAAATAATTCTCCAAACATGTATATTATATAGATCCATTCACGTAAAATATAGTGTAAATCTCCCCGGTAGCGTAGTTGATGGCGACCGTGCATAGCAATCCGGGAAATGCGGGTTCGATTCTTCATCTGTTGGATTTTAAAAATCTAAAAAATGCAGGTCTGGATGCCCGTTGGGTTGAGCAATTGTCTGATAAACTATTTTGTCTGAAAAATAATTTGTCAAGACGTCTTCACATTGCGGAGATCCATACACTTTTGGAGTGGATATCTGTGTAGATCAATATGCTCCACTTTGAGGCCGAGCATAGGGTAAAAAAATATATATACAATGAGGAAAAAATCAGCTCAGTCAAGAATCGGGTATATTCTGCAATATGGGTAAATAAACTAGAGAGAATATGAATTCGTAAGATTTGATACATTCGGTTGTGGACCGTGAAGGCATATTTTAAGCTTTTAAATTTGTAATTAATTCCTCTCTAGCTGTCAGCGATACAATACATATGATTTACGAATATCTATAAATACATATGTATAATATGAAAGAGGTGACTGTATAATGATAGTTTGGGAAGCAGTGTGTTAGCAAGAGAGGCATATAAGTATATAGCACAACGCCGCTTTTAAATGGGTTTCCACACAATATAATTTACTATTCTCTGTCTGTATGAATTTTCCATAACGTTATTTTTATTGCGTTGCTAGGTACTTACCGTTAACGTTTCAGGTATCACGACATACTTTATGGGTCATTCGAATCAGAATAAGGTACAATTCCAGTATTTTTTTATTTGTATATCCACCCAAAATGCGAGGTTTTGTTTTTAGGAAAATAAGAAAATATAAAAAAAAAAAATCAATGACTTCACAGACTTGGATTACCATTGGAGTCATAACAAGTATAAGTGAAGCATCTTTACAAGACTACTAAGACAGAATGTAATAAGCAATAAAAGAATATGGGTATAGTATGAACATTTGAACTAACAACTTCATTAGTTATATGAAAATAAAATGTCGAGGTTTTTTCTTACATAATTATAATATTTAAATTAAATATATCAAGGAACAACTCATTACATAAATATTAATTTTAGTGATAAATTGTATATCAAATTTTAAATGATTTATTATACATCGAATGGGGAAAGGAAAAATGACGCAAATCTCAATTTTTCAAACAACTTTTATTCAATAATCTAACTGTATACAACTTAAAATAACATAAAATGTCTTATTATTTTTTTTATGTTTGCTTATGTAGGAAAAAAGAACGTAACCCTCAATGTTTAAAATTAGCTTTTATTCAATGATCTGAAAGTGTCCAATTTAATACACTTTCTATCAAAAGGATATAAGCTGAAAATGCCAAGTTAGTGTTTAAATTTGGCTTTTAAGTTTGAAAAAAGGATGGCTTGTGAAATTTGCAACCAGGAAAAAAAGCTTGCACCTAATCAATTTCACTGGTTTTTCTCGAATTATTTATTAAATTAATATCACATTGAGTAAATAAAATACCAGCTTAAGTCATCAGGCACTTCAAAGTTGTGAATATGTAATGTTTTGACTTTGGCTCAAAATCATCAAATAAACGTTTTTTGTGCCTACTGTAAATGTGGTTAAGTCCTTTTTCCTTTCCAAAGTCGACATGTAAGAACTAAAATGTATATATTGACGTATAATATAACGATAGGTTGAATGGATAGAATTAGAAGTCTTTAATAAATTTTCTATTGAAAGTACTTGAACACAACTTTGGCATTTCACATTTATAACGTTACAGTATATTCTTTTAAACATTGATAAGATGGTGGGTGGTGAAGGTTAAGTGAGATATATCCAATGAACAACTCTATCATCATATCTCTTTCTATTTTCTGAACGGGAAAAGCAAATATTGACAGCCAACTGCTGTAAATCAAGTTCATATTGGTCAGGATTTTCCAAAGTTTTCTCTTCCAACAACCACCTTGGTTATTTAATGCTATCAAAAATACAAATTTTTTACCATTTTATTTTCTGTAATTAATTGTTAACATTTTAAGTGTATTATCTTCGTTTTATATATATTTAGGTTATGATATTGATATTAATAAAAACAATTGTTTGATTAGTATTACCATGGCCAAAATAGTTACCAACTATGTTCACTAAGTAGAACTATAATAAAATAGATGTATTAAGATACAAATAAATAAGACCTAAGATGTTTAACCTCAAGTTAGTGATAAATTATATCCATACCAGAGGTGGCATGTTAAAATCCTGCATTAGAAAAATTAAAAAACCGAATAAATCAAATGATTAAAAAATATACAAATAATTCATACAGAAATAATCTGTAAAAATATGTGTTACTATTGTAGAAATCCATATATCCGAACATCGAGAAAGGTATTTTTTTTAAATAATAGTTATTTGAATTTAGAGTCAACAATTTATTTATTTCAGCATTTATGTAGAAAATATTTTTTTGAGTAATGAATCTTTCCCCGGTAGCGTAATTTGTAAAGTGCGCGCCTAGCAACTCGATTCTGCATCTGTCGGATTAAAAAAAACACCAAAAATGCAGGTCTGGATGCCCATTGGGTTGACCAATTGTATGACAAACAATTCTCGTGAAAAATAATCTGTCAAAATTTCGGGGTAGATATCTTTACACTGTGTAAATCCATATGATCCAATTTGGCAGCGAAGATGGTAAAGAAAAATATGAATCTTTAAATATTCGTCATTGTTTTCTCTATGATTTAGATTAAAAAAATATTTTTAAACATACTTGAAAGTAGCTGAACGTTTTATGAAGTTAAGGCAATTTCGGTACTATATTTATTTATTTTATTTGGACATTAGTAAAAGAATATTGGTCAAGTTGAAATATAAATAAATGGATATCAATTTCAAAATATCACGTGCCAAGAATAAAACAAATATGTAACGTAGTGGTATGTGAAATTATTTGACAAGGGTAACCACCTCCCCTTCGACACAAAACAAAAGCCAGCCTACATCAAATACCGAAGTTGTAGTTTCATTTTCCATTCGTTTCCACCAGACGAATCAAGAAGTAGTGGCCTTTATGTTAAAAATCGAACCACGTACGTACAAAAGGCTCCAAGTATTCCCAAAAGATAGTGCGGGGGTAGAAAAAAGAGTAAGCGATCTAAGGCTGCGGCATGCTACGCGCTACCAAGCGTCAATTGAAATTCACGAGAATAAGTCATAATTTACTTACTATAACTCTTTTACTTAGTGAGTTTATTCACAAAAAAACTCTTGATAAAAAAACCATTACTAAAAATACTAACAAACTATGTCGTTACTGCATAATATAATTAGATTGCACGTTGGTAAATACGTGTTTAGCACATTCAACTAGATCACCTTTAAATCTAAAGGAGCTTTATGTTATAGTATATATATTTATACACGATGTTTGCTCCCAACGTGGAGCACCTGGATCTACACAGCGTGAAGATATCCACGTCGAAAATGGATTATATGGATCTCCGCAATCTGAAGACGTCTTGACGGATGTCTCCCCGGTTAGCGTAGTTAATAGCATGTGCGCCTGGCAATGCGGGTTAGATTCCCTATCTGCCGGATTTTAAAAATTTAAAAATTCAGGGCTGGAAGCCTATTGGGTTGAGCAATTGTCTGATAAACTATTCTCGTAAAAAATAATCTGCCTAAACGTCGTCATGTATTATTTCAGTGAAATAAATTTAGAATTAACTGTTATTTTACCGTATTCTCCTCGAATTTGGAGTCATGGATATGCACAATATGACTTATGAATTAAAAAATGTTTGACAGATAATTACTTGACTCACTAAAGTTGCAGTCCAGCATTTTTATAAGTAGTTACAGGACTCGAATCCGCAATCCTCCGATTTCAAAAAGCGGGCAAATCCGAACTTGGTGATTAAAAATTAACTGTATAAAAATAATGGTATTTTTTGTGAACTAAGATATTTTATTATTCTAGCTTCATAGGTAAAAGTAAAATATTTTGGATATTTGCTTTTGATTGCATGACATGTTCTTTGTGATTTGAGGAAATGAAATTCTTATTATAATCTACTTTTTATCTTAAAAACTGTCTTAGAAAAATTATTTATTGTAATCGTCGAAATTATTCAAAATTATGCCATATAAAATATATTAGTAGGTTGTGACACTATTTGCAATTTACTTGCTAGTCAACAGCCAAATTAAATAAAAAGGTATAGCACGTGATGTTAGAAATAGTTACATTCTTTGTAATGCTAAATAACAATTTGCAAGAAGAACTTAAAAATAAAATTCCAATTACTAATTAATGTTTCAAATTATCTTCATTTTATAGAGTTCCAGTCGTTTTTGTTTCTTTGGGTATTGATTAGTTTGCAGTCAAAATTCCTATGTCCGAATAGTAGATCGTTTCGCATGTAGTTGCCGCCACGTTATACTCAGCCCAAGAAACAAAGTAAAGTTGTCCCGGAAAGGTCGAGCAACCCTTTGCAATCCTGTTTGATCCGGAACACAAGTTATCTAAAGTAGACTTTAATTCACACATTGATTCCGACGCTCGTTCAATATCCCAATTACATAAATTAAAAAAGAAGATGTGCTTAATTATGTTCAACGAATATTTTTCTGGTGCATATAAAATGCAATCACAAAACCTACATTTTTAAATGATATCATCTCTAGTAATCATTTTTCTTTCATTTCACAACGTGGCTTCACAGACATAAAATTGATACAATACCATTTTTACTATTTCCACTCTGAAAGTGGCTTGACAGATTATTCTGTCACGAGAATTGGTTGTCAGACGAATTCTGAACCTAGTGAGAATCCAGTCTTGCTGGCTTGTTTTATTTATTTTTTAATTTAGCAGATGTTACAATTGAACCTGTATTTACAGATGCGAGGTACGTACGCTAACCAAACAATACTACTAATGAAGATCTGATTCTGTATAAAATCTATTTATTGTAGGTCTTAACTTGAAGTGTAGCTAAAACTATTATCCCACAAGAGAGTTCCAATTGTATTTTTATCGAAGAATGAAGGATGAAGAACTTCAACAGATAATAAAAAGCAAATTGTTTTCCCAATATTCCGAAGTACGTTCCATGTATATGGAGAAATAATTTATAATATTTAAATATGTGTAGATTAGTTACAGTAACTATACCACTGAAATCTATTTGAATGTTTTTGACGTTTGTAATTTTAGGGTACTATTAAGCAATTAATAAATTTATTTTTATGGCAGTAGATGTCACTGCACTATTAAAATTCTCGCTTGTCATGTATTTTTGTCCCTTAATGAATGTAACAACCTTTTGTATTTTAGCAGACTTTTAAATAATTCATATTGATTGCGTGTATAAGTATATGAGAATATTAATAATAATTGATAAGGACTTTTAGAAGTACTGTGTAGAGTCCGTGTGCTCCAATTATTTGTGAGAAATCGTCTATTGATCGTTTAAAAATATATTAATGCAACTGGCTCCATATGTCAGAGCGTTGTGAAGTTTATGAGTGAATGGAATCTTTATATGAAACGGTACACAGTCGCTTCTCGATTCTAGAGGCCTTTTTAAGTGACGTCAACTCGAGTAGGGTTTTATTTCCTATCTCTTCTTCTTCTTTCTTTTCGTTTTCTTCTTTTATTATGTCCGCCGCTACTATTGACATAAGCGGACGGCTAGATGCTGTATGAGTGGGTCTATTAGCAGTAATAGGGAGGATTTCAATTGAACAACTCAAAGTATAGTGACTTGAGATTTTCTTTTGACATATTAGTTTTAATGATATGGACTTTAGGAATTTGAGGCAATACACATAATCTGCTTAATAATTTCCGGGTAAAATAAAAATATTTTTCATGAAAATAATGATCTTTCTCTAATCCCCTTACTGCCATATCTTAATATAGTATATACTACAAAACCAATTTTGCGTTAAAGTATTTTTTTGCGAAACATGATATTATAAATGAAAAATAAAATTATAAAACTTTCGAGCTTTCTCGTTTATTTAATTTAATCTGCTTTATCACGCTAGAGCTGCTATTTTAATATTTATTCAGTATGGGAAATAATAATAAAAAAAACTGCGAGGATTATAATATCAATATTCAATAAATATTCAATTTATTTTGTTAATTTGAATTTATTAGATTAAATTCGATTTTTAAATAGTAAATGTTTGATCAATGATATAATTTAAATTATAAATGATTTTTAACTGTCGTATAAATATTAGTATTTTAATAATTGAAATTGCAACGATAGCCAGTTTGATTATTTGACCTTGACTTATTAATTAGAATTGATTAAATTTAACTCATTTATGACTTTGTTGTTCTGTTGTATCTGATTATGAGAGAGGCTAATAGCTATTGTCAGGGATGAATTTATGAATTAAATTTCTATCACCTTTGGTTTGGGTAATTATTAGTTCTATGAATCTTGAAAAGTTTCATCAGTTTTACCAATTATAGTTCGATTTGTATTACTATTCACATACAATAATATAAACATACAAGTTTATTCTAAATTATTTAAAATAAATTTCCATCAAGCTCCATCAGTCAAAAATATTAATTATCCAGGTGTATGTTCTTTTCGGCCATGTATATATTATACGTACATTTTGTATTATAATAGAAGATGTATGATATCCACATAAATTTTTTTTTTATAAATGGATATACACAGAAAAAAATACATTTAAAAAGTTTTATTTTATATTTTAAAGATGTTTATTTTAATTGCATAGTGTAATTTTATAGTTATTTCCTCAGATTGCCTTTATAAATCTAGAATTTTACAAGAAAGAATATTATATTCATTTATATTATATTTTTTAATTTTTTTACGAATCTTTTTACAACATTTTATTTATAAATTAATTTTATAATTACACCGAAATAACAATGATTAGGTAATTAAATATAAATACCTGGTATACAACAGTGACATCTATTTTGAACACTGCAATTCAGTTGCCAAAAATTTTAAACAAAAACAACACTTCCATTGAAAATTCGGTTTACATTTTTAAAAGTGACAACACTGAGTGCTTTTGTTTTGTTTTTGTTCACATAACGCCGGTTCAGATTATGGCGGAAAGAAGAACATGAATGGCCATTGCGTCCGGCGGGTGGTCAGAATGTGAAATATGTTACATTTTCCGTGAAAGACTTCTCCGACGAATGCGTACCATTCTAAGTTTCCGCGACGAGTTGCAAGAGGCGTTTATTGGACTTGACGGTGGCTTTATTTATGTGACATATGTTTTTGGACTTAAATAAAATAAAAACATTTACAAGCGTTTTATTTTCAGTTGGTCTTTGGTGAACTTTGTGGTTTTCATGCACACACTACTTCTTTGTAATAAAAGCTCTGGCGAAGTTTTTCTTGGAACGCTCTCAGAACTTCCGCAGGCCGTTTCATGATCTCACGACATCACATATTTTCAAGCAGCGGTAACACAGTGGATGATGATGGTGTGCATAGTTTTCATTGTGTGGTTTTCTATAAACGTTTTTACAATGTTATTTAAAGCCATTTAAAAATTGTAAACCTCGTTATAGATTATTAGATGTATTTATTTATGATCCAATACTTAGGCTTTACGTATACAAATGCACATATATGTATACTGACAATAAAGAGTGAGTTATTTTAATAAATATAAATTTACTCTAAAACTTTATTTTTGCAAGTCACCGGTAACCGAAAGTTACGCAGTTTTTATACATCTAAAAACATAGGATTTTATACTCAATGGGTTGACTAATTAGCTGGCAATCGATTCTTGTAAAAAATTCTGTCAAAATGAGTCACAATACGGAAATCTATATGAGGGGAGTATTTAAAAAATTAACTTATTCCACTATGCCAAAATTTAAATAATATTTTTGTACGAACATTTTTTGCATAAAATAACAATAGTCAATTTTTGTTTTTACAAAAAAAAAAATTCAGAATCTTCTCTGAATTTTGGCAGAGTAGAATAAATTTATTTTGGAAACATGTATTACTTTCATTGACTCCATTTCAGGAGTTGACATCTTCACATTGTTGAGATATATTACTTCATTTTCGGAGCAGATAAAATAAGATGTATAAATATTAGAAAATTTCTATCTAGATTTTCAACAGAATTTTGTTCTTGAAATATTTATGAATTTTGTTGAAAAAAATATAATATTATTATAAAAATATAATACATATTTAAAAGAGTACGTACTTAAAAAAAATTAAATTGTTTTAGCTTAAAATCAAGCACCACTAGCTGATGGCATCAACTATTACTTAGAATTCGTTTATAGGAAAACGAGTGTACACTATAATCACAGGACCTACATTTTTTATATAAAATATCCCATAAATTTTGTTTTTACTACCGTGAGAACAAAGATGTAATTAGCATTACATGTGTTGGAAGGATACAAACTTGCTTCCTTATCTCTCGGACAAAAGCAACCTGCTTTGTGACTTTTTCATTAAATTCTTTGTCGCAAAACTCCTTTTCTAAACTCCATAACAATGTCTTATAAAGTTATCAGGTCGAGGCTTTTTCCCGCGCAAGGGATGTCTTCACAATAACAAAGAAGTTAGCAAAATACATACAAACAAGAGTGTAGAGTGGAACTACATGTTTTTAGTATTTGCGAAAACAGCAACAAACTTCGGTCACACTCCAATAATGTAGAAGAAACTTCACAATGAATATACAAGATCATACCGATATGCCAAACTTAATTAGAAAGGACTGCAGCTACAACGTTTCGTTAGTTAGTTACTATAAAAGATATAACGAACTATATACACATATTTGTTTCGTGTTGATACTTGGTAATATTTAACAATATCATGTTATAACGGAAATGAGACTTTAAAATTGAAATGATATGTGACTAGATCCAGACTATTAGAGATCTGAGAAGGAAGTATAAACAGGCTGAAATAGAATAAAACTTGGCCAATGAGGATAAGATATTTTTGAAGAGGTTACATATGACAATAAGATAAGATTTGTTGCTGATAATTATCGAAAAAAATATGTATTAACATAGACTAGGTATTAACATGGATAAGCTGCCAGTAGACGAATATTTTTAATCATAACCTGCTACAACTTGAACAATATAGGGCACATGAAATAAGTATTTCGAACAGTATGGAATAAAGGTAAAAGTGTTCGCAACAGTGATCATTTGATAAAGGAGAAATGTTAAGATAAATGCAGGCTTCAGGGTACTTAATCAAATGGTATTTAATGTATTCTCCCCTTAATAATGATATTAATAATTCATTTTAATTAGTAGTGCAATAAATAAAAAAAACACAGACATCATACTGTTTAAGATCAAATGAAACTCACAAACATCGTGATAATGGGCTATATCGTATTTTAAATTTAAAAACTTTGATATTTGTACTCATTAATTTGTTGGCTGGCACATTAAAACAGCTGGACGTGTTAGTGCAACTTGCAAATAAATGATGTTTCTATTAATTTTAACTAGTTCATAAGCTAGAGTGATGTTGATGGTATTGTAGTTAGAGTCACGGTTGGAATATTTTTTTCTTAAAAAAAAACAGATTACCATGTTCATAAAACTGCAGGGCATGTTGGGTAAATGTTATTTATACTGTAACATTTTCATTCTGAAGTATGAATAATAATACAGCTGTTGGTACTATATTAACAGGGGTTGTACAGTTGCAGAAATGGCATGAAAAGTATTAAAACTAAGTATGCCCATGTACTTACATGTTAATTATAATATGCTTATACCTTTGGTTGTGATCTTTTAATTGTTTATAATCCCTGTTTTTTTTTAAATTCGAATCCATATTGAATGATAAATTAATGAATTTAGTATATTTTACTTAAACATTATCTACATATATATCTAAAATGCATAAAAATATAACGTGTCTAAATTAGCATTTAGTATATAAGCAATAAAAAATAAGTTTATTAATCTACCTCCGTAGATTTATAGCTTTTTATTAAGACCATAGTTTCCCAAACTTTTGGCCTACTCCCAGCTTTTCGAAAAAAAAAATCTTTTTTTGGCTCACGTAGCTTAATTTTTATAAGTATATATATAATAATCTCGCGTTACCCAAATGCCAGATGTCATAAGTTTCCCATTTTTTAGGTCACGTATTAGAAACCAGCGTCCCCCAAATGCCTTAAATCCAACCACAAATGCTTACAAAACTATAAGTTTCTCGTTTTTTTAGCTCGTGTAATGTAATTATTATTTTTTTTCAACAACAAATCAGCGCCTACCATACCCTGAACGCCCCCCAAATGCTTCTGAACCCACTAGCGCCCCCCTAGATGACCTTAGCGCTCACAGGGGACAGTACTACCCACGATTGGGAATCTATGATTTAGAATATTTAGATTATTAAATTTAATTCTCTTTATACAAACATTTTTCTATTCACACCGTCCTATAAAAAAACCAATAAAGGCATTGGGCATAAAATTAGCTAGAGGCGATGTCGGAATTGGAGTTAAGTTTGTTCATTTTTAATGTGCCACGTACTGAACGCATAGTGATGACGAATGCATGAAATCCGACAAGAACTTTGGATCCTTCATCTGAAAAAAAAAATCCCACATACATTCATTGAATATGCAAGATATCAGTTTTGTAATAATACTAAATTTTTGGGATATTTTATTAATTCTGTTTTTTTAATATTTT
>JAGVSQ010000917.1:17177-33199 GCA_022683975.1 Rhyacophila evoluta
ATCTAGTATAAAATCATTATAAATAACATTGAATATAAAAATTCACTGAATCGTCAAATTTTTAGCGTTAACTTTAATTGTGTCTTATGTAAGTATGTCTATTTCGGTTACAAAGTACTGCTTCGGTCACCTAGTTAACGAGTGGTGCGTAAATTAGAATGAATTTGTCCACCACCTTAAATAGAGATGACCTCTGTGACTCCGTAGTTTTTGAGTAATTCCGTAAGGTAGCACGTGTAGGTTTTGATAAAAGTATTTTTTAATTTCACGCCAATTAAATATACGAGAGAAGTGCATACGGTGTCAATTAAAACCTATCGTGTAATTTATGTTTCATTATGATTAATATTTGTTAAGTATTATCATATTATAATAAAAGAAGAACAAAATTATTCTAAAACTAAAACAGGCATTTTTTTAAATCAATATACTTCTATACACTATCTCAAATGCTTTTAAAAAAGCTCAAAAATGGAAAGCTCAATATGTGATTTGGGAATATGAAAGACTTGGGAATAAGAAATAAGAAATTGTAAACAAAATGTAAATATCTATTATCCAAATATTCATGGATACAAGAGTGTAATAAGATAAATAAAATAAAAATGGATATGGGTATAATATTGCTAATAGAATTTGAAGTAGATTATTCGGACGCTTTGTAATAATATTACTATTAGTAACACTAATAAATAAATCTTCATATATTTGTTTTATGATATATAATAAAGTAATTTAAATTCATATTTATCAAAAGCAAAATCCTGCGTTGTGTAGTGGTAGTGTGCGTGCATCTCATACGTGGAATGCAAGTTCGATTCCGACAACTGCAGAATTTAATAAAAAAAAAACCGTAAATACAGGACTGAATTTGTGTTGAACAATCGTCCGACAACCAATATTCGTAAAAATTGACTGTCAATACATGTTTTCATATTGCGTTGATACCATATAATTCACTTTCGGAGCGGACATCATATGCTCCACAACTAAAAAAAAACTCAAAAATATGGCAGTAGTGTTTTGATGCAGGTACGAGATTTGAACTTACAAATAAGCGGTAAATACAACACAGCCATTTGTAACGCATTTGTAATTTTAAAACTAAAATGTACCTTTTATTTATAAGGACTAATTAATATAGTTTTATGTTCATTAAGTAGGCAAACACGTGTCGTAAATGAGAAGAATTTTATTGTACTGAGCTGTATAAAAAAGCTTAATAAAATATACACTGTATATTTCACCTGTCCTCACGAAATGCTTTCGTATGACCCCAATAAATAAAAAAGAAATGATTATCTAATATAGCAATCAGACATAAATAATTCAAATAAAGAGAAAAGCTCTTAGCTAAAATGAAACGGTCACCGCAAGTCAGTTTATGGCCCCGCTGTTTTATAGCAGGCGGGAGTATAAAGTTTAAACTGGTTCATGTATTCATTAACATAATAGCAATACTCTCTCGTCTCTACCTCTTTCAGTGTGTTAATATTGCGCTCGGCTAATTTTGTTTATTTTTCACTGTCGCTGCGAATGTTAACACGATTGTTCCTCCACACTCCCTGTGCAGCTTTTATAATTTAAACTTTTTTCCGGGGCTGTAAAGATAAAACTTACCGCCTGTCTCGCATTTACTTTTAAAGGTAATAATTTTAATTAATTTTGATGCTCGTTATGGAGTCGTGTTACTTGTCGAAATGCGGGAATAAATTTATTTTACGATATAAAAAAGCGCTAACGTAAAATTTTAATTGGCGTCATTAAAATATTACAATGCTCTGTAATATATTGCGTGCGATCACTAGCTAAATTACGTACATAAAAACGTGTCCTTATATCCTGTCGACTCAGTATTTTCTGTATTTATCAAACAATATCCCCATAATTAGATTAAAACGTCGTTTAAACAAAATACAAGAATAGATGAAATAATTTATGACTTCAGCAGATTTTCGCTACGCACTATGGAACTGGAAAGTAGAATTTTATGCAAAAATAATCTTAACCCATCGTTTACGGTGTGCACAAATTTGTGCATTTCAGAAACTTTTTACTGCCGCGGTGTGCACATTTTTGTCCGTTTCAACATTATGTATTATATAAAAAACGCATGTCAAACTTCTTATTTCTTGTCGCATTTACTTTATTGTGTGGTTGGAAGATGTCACCAAGGGCAAAGCTTTTATTATCGACACATTGTTGGTTCAATAACATGATTCATTTACACTCACAGTGATAAATTCAAGTGGGTTAGCGCGATACCTATCAACATCATTAGGCATATCTTTATCATTATTATTATACATAAAATAATACAGATTATTGAAAAATATGTCATCTGCCTTAAAAACATATAGTGTCGACGAAATAGTTATTTTGAATTAGTAGAGTTTTTATAATTCACATTATTGTCAAGATAAATTACGCAGTATGCACGTGGTCTTTCTATGAAAAATTCAGTTAAAATTAGACGGGTCTCTAGTAATCGGCCTGTTGTATGTATTATTTGAAACGCAAAGAAACCGATTTTGCGAAAAAATTCTAGCTGTTCTTATTTGTTTGAAATTTGGCCAATTATAAATCTGACTCTCCCATAAATAGATTTTTCAAATTGAAATCACAAAATAGCCACTATCTCAAAACTATTCATTTGTTGCCAAGTAAGTAATATGCATTATTTAAAATGTAATATAAAAATCTACCTCAACTATAATTACGTAAATTAAGTATAAATGTCTCAATATTTCTGTGTAGTGTGAGCACTTCAATGTGTGCGCAGATGTCTATGCGTGCACTCGTCCGGTGCGCAGCTGTCTTGCGTGCAGTTGTCTTGGAAACGTTATATTGTAATAATATACGTTAAATATTAGTCATTAGGTAAGACAGTCGCAAGGTGAGGATCTATTGGATGGAAAACTTGTTAAATCTATTTTCTTTCTAAAATTACTTATTTATATAAATCAAGGCTTTTGCCTATTTATGCGAGTCTCTACAACGTGAATACTTATCGTGATAGATTGTTTCTTACGAGAAATAATTCGTTGAACCTTTAATGTGCGCTTGTTTTCTATTTAAATAAATTAATATTTATTTTTATTCAGTAACAAAACTTGAAAGTAGGTAATTATAAAAGGCGTGAAATTGCTAAAAAGTTAATTATGTAATATATGTTCAATTACAGAATTATTTAAATTAAATGAAATATAAATGTTACTATAATATTCAATACTTATTACGGTATTAAAAATATGCACTGATCATAAGCTGAGTAATCTTGGTATCAATTTTCGCTAAACATAAAAATGTTTCCAATAATTTAACCATCTCTGCTTTTTATTGATGGCATAAAATGTTAAAAACATAAAAGTTGCGGTCTAGTACGCGATAAAGAACGGGACATCAGAAATATTGAAAAGGGAGATAATTCACGATTATTTTGGTAGATATGCTTTTTTATCCCCGCAGAATTACATTTTAGGGATGAGTGAATACATCACAAATAAACAGGGTCAAACTGTGGAATTGTAGCAGCCCGCATTTAATTATTATTATTATTATTTTTAACAATATCCGCCTCTAGATAGTTATTAGATTTAAAATAGATTATTTTATCTTTCAATCAATCGACACATTTGGTGTAAAATGATTATTTGGTGGTTGGTGGATCTACAAATATGAGGCTTGAATCCCTGAGTTCATCATTGAGGCGAAAGCATTCTACATGGTAGAGAAGAATATAAGATAAAAATACTAAATTATACTCATCCAAACTGATATTTTTATAATTAATATTTTCGACTGATGGAATACTGTTAGAATAGTATTTATATGTTCGCTCACTGCCCACATATAATGTAGCCTGAAAATGCCGAAAGGCGAAACCCAGGTCGCTAACAGTGGTCTCACATATGGAAGTTTACCAGTTTTAAATAATTTAGAATTTAATATTTTTATACTGTTCGCTAAGAAAGTGAAGCATGTGGATCTTTACAATTCGAAGACTTACAAAAGTGAAGTATTATATTTGAATCTCCCTAACCTGAAGATGTCTAGACAGTTTTTTTTTGCATGAGAAAGGTTGACAGCTAATTTCCTAATCTTAGATTTTTTTAAATCTAGCAGCTGTAAAAATTAAACCAAAAATAACTGGCACCGAAACGCGGACGCTGATCTCTCGGCTACAATGAGAATGGTATGTACTAAATAACTAAATTATATGTAATGATGTATCCAATAGAATCTTTAACATTGGCGAACTTTTAGCCATGATATTTCAGAAACTTTACGATTCTACGTAAATAATATAAACATAAGACAAGTATACGATCGAACTGATGTGTGTAATACAGCTTTGTAAAAGCGTATCTGATACTTATATTAGACATGAAGTCATATTTGCTGGATAAGGTAATTCTTCCTTAAGTAACAACAGTCGATACATAAGCTTTAAATTTAATGAAGCCGATTATATTAAAAAATCTAAGATTCTCTGTCATCTGATCTGAGCTTTGCTTTATCTCAGGCCATCCCATTATGCAACCATCATTTAATTCCTTCGAATAATAATATCTGACGGAGATCCAGATCGCTGGAAGACAAAATCAGTATTCAGGCTCTTCTGAGGTATTCGCAGCATGCATTCGGTATTGCACACAAAACAGACATTAAATGTATTGTATTGTATTAAAAGTGATAACCTTGGTGTAAGAAAATATTCGATATTTAATTTATTTACTGTTATTACGTAATTCGTCCCTGTTTTTTTCGGGGTGCCCATTCGTTCGGTACACCGGCGCGTGAGTTATTCGTCTGCTGCGACCAATAATACGCACCCCGCGATGTATTATAAACACTAAACGGGGGAAGTCCCGCACACTGGATGACGATTTAAATCGTCATGAATCAAACGTCGGACGAAGCGGGTACAGATGGCGGACCAATAATTTATCGACGCTCAAACAACACGGAATGGATTCGCGAGGAAAGGGAAATGTCTGCGTCACAATATTTAACCCGTTTGAAAAATAACGGTGTGTTGATGAATGCGTAGTACTATCTCTTACAGTCATTTGAGGTAGTACAAATTGTATTTTTTAAAGATAAATGACATTATCTTTGGGTCGTTATTTGTTTCAATTTATATCATGACGTTTACATAGTTCAGTTACTAAACTTATTAATATTCTCTTCGAATATTGATTTTATAGATCTGTATAATAAGAAGCCTATTTCTGAAGGATTACTTTTACGAAAGTTAACTGCTAGCCAGCTAGCCCATAGATTAACTCACTTTTCATGGTTCCTACTTCTGCACCTTCCTTTTTTTTTAAATCCATGTTTATGCGAAGAGATTTGAACCAGCAACTTCTAGCATGAAAAAGCTTATGACTACCGCTAGGCTATAATTATTTTTAATTACATTATACAGTAGAAATATGAGAAATAGGAAATGGCTCAAGAAGTAATATAATCCACCGTTGTCAATAAGCGAGGACAGTAGTTGCTAATAGTATGCATTGGATGTGGATAGTATTATTTGATGAATTCAGAGTTTGATCTTATACTAAAAAAATAAAGGTGGACTTGTAACAAAAATACGTCTGTGAAACCGTCATATTGATGACTATGTGGTGATGTTGGTAGATTATATCAATTGTATTTTTAATAAAAATGGAAAAGAATTATTGATGTCTTACATCTATATTCATTGAAAAAATTAAAATCTTAACACGAATAAAAATAAATGCTTCAAAGATCGTCTTATTTAAGCCTTTTTTTCACAACTAGACTTTACAGTTAGTTTTTTCACGGGGTTACGCAGTTTTGGTCGAAAGTCGAAATTGACGTAAGAAGAATTTCAGGCAAATCGTTGATAATAAATCAATATATTTATTTGAATATGCAATAAATAATATTATACACTTTTTCCGTGTTTATATTTATCACAAATTTAGCGATCATTAATGTCAATGGCCTTAAATTAAAACAGTCGTAACTCGAAGACTAACTGTATTTTGTTTTATACAATGTTATTCATTTATTTGATATACAACGTCATTAATTAAAGATATCTTCTAAAAACAATTTTATATTTCATATATACACTCAATTTATTGAATTAATTGTTTTTGTGTATTTGTTTTCTATCAAATAATTCATTAATACTCTTGTCCAATATCTTACATTCTCTCGTTATGCATGTTTATATTGAATTATCTATCATTTGATACGTCCACAATGGAAATAATGATACGTGTTTACTTATCATAGGATGGGTTAAATCAGTGACGTAGGCCAGTGTCGGATGAGACGTTTGCAATCAATTATGTAATGTGTTCAAAGCGATGAGAATTCGATACTGTAGACGGGGAATTTTGAAGCTTTCAATAAATTACTATTGACAAGTCATGGAGGGATGAATTTTATTTGCTTCGAAACCCTTTCACATTATTACATAAATTATTCATTTTTAAATTTAAAAATTCATTGCCAGATGGAGTCGATAGTCAGTTTACTTCTAAAGCATGTCGTTTTTTTCTTAATTAAAAAGTTTGATCCAAGCTTTTACGCGAAAAAAGTAAGTAGTAAAAATATTCATTTAATATTATCAGTTTTTTCAGAGGAATCAGAGGAAAAATATTTTGGCTTTTATCGACAATCATATTAAATAATTCCAGATGATAACTGTAATATTTTGTCAGCTCTAGTGCCAAATCACAGACATTATACATTTTACTCTTTTAAATTATTTTATTTTTATTTTCCCAGTACCGTAGAAATTAGCTTGCGCACCTAGCAATCCGATGAATGCGGATTCGATTCCCATATATATGGAGGGGATATTTTTAAATTCAAAAATGCAAGACTGGATGCCCATTGGGTTGAGTAATTGTCTGACGAACAACTCTCGTAAAAAATAATCTGTCAAGACGTCTTCACATTGCGAAAATAAACATACTACACAACTAGCGTGGTTGTTTTTTCGCTGTGTAAATCCATATGCTCCAATTTCGGGGCGAAAATGGTCAAAAATATATATATATTAACAGATTTGCTGATTTATGAGATCTTATTGGGACATTCATTAGAAATTATTTGTTACTGTATCCGTATCTGCTGCAAACGTAGAGCATATGGATCTACACAGTGTGGAGATGTTGGCTCCTGGAATGGTTTATAAGATCTCCTTAATATAAAAACAAGATGGTAAATAAACAATTTACCGAATAAGATTACCAGCTTGCTGATCGTGGACTTACGAGTCTTGATAGAACATTGGTTGATACCTGTGGACTCATAACCTAGTCCTACGTAATAAGTTGCTTTTCAATGATAAATAACTGGGTTACAATTTGGTTCGCTTATGAATAGAACGATAGATGGCGGCCTACCATTTCAATTTTTTGCAGATTTTCTTGGAAATTTCGTTGGCCACCATGCAAAGTTCAGCAAAAATCGTCGGCGTTAACAATAATATTTTATCCGCTCTAGTGACGCACCATATATATCATAAAACATATACATAGTCATCTTTATCATATATTATCAGACACTTGTCAATTGTTAATATCATATTGGAACCTTGATCAAATATTTTTTTTTTCCATATCCAAATGTACACGAATGATGTTCAGAAATGATGTATAAGATATCCTAAATACCAATAAGACTTAAAATGATAAATACACAATTAAAAAATATGGTTAATTTTTCCGATGTTCGGCTAGTTATATTTAAAATTAATTCCGACACGCATGGATTGAGCTAGATTTTAATAAATGTGGTATTTATTTTAATTAAAGCTGTTTATATTAAAACAAGAAACGCGGCGAACGTTCGTCTGAAATTATTCGTCAAATAACAGTGTAATTATATTCGCTGATACTTCCACAAGGGTTATGTTCGAATAACCATGACTTTGCAAACAGTTTCGCGATTATCGAGTACGCATGATAAATTATATTTTTAACTAGGTCAAACAGAATGGTTTTCTTAGAAAATAAAGCAAAGTTTAAGTATTTAAAAGTAAATGGCTTATGGCAGTATGAAAGTTGAGAATATTATTGTAATAATATAACCCAAGGGAATCGATCCAAAGAACTTTAGTAGTTCGCTCCATTGAGCAACAAATCGACTGAAGGAATTCATTTAACCAAGCGCGTTCTGTAAATGTTCTCTATCCTAGGTGAGTTAACTTTGCCTGATTCTCAATACTAAAGATATTTATTTTGCACTAGCATTCCAGTTATTTCTTATATTAGTTTAAAGACGCTCTTTGCTTCACCGATTAAATAAAACCATCTATCTCATTGTTATCCAATCGTGGGTACTTGTCAGCTCACTGTTTTGCTTTGCCATGTATTTGTATCGAACTATATCTTCACATCAATCGAGCGATTTTTACAGTGGTGCTACTACAGTTTTCTTCTTCCTGATAGTAAATATATTCAACTATTACTAGATATTTTAACATAATCTCAATTCCATTACCACGTGTGATATAATTAATATTGTAAGCCATGGTGGTCTTTTTATTGTTCCCGTTATCTCTAAATAAACAAATCAAATAGTTTTATACGCTACACACAATGCTTAATTCTGTTTTTTTATTTGAGTATTTATTTTGTATCTGTAGTTCAGGGTTTGTATACCTATCGACTGTTAAATAAAAAAGACGTAGCCCTAATTTAAAAAAAAATAGCTTTTATTCGATAATATGAAGTATAAAACTTAATGCACGTTCGATCAAAGGGATATAAGCTGAAAATACCGAATTCGTGTTTAAATTTAGCTTTTAAGTTTTGAATAATTAAAATTAACGAACAGAAAAAAGGGTTTCTACCTAGTCAATATTATTAGTTTTTCTTAAATAACCTAAGAATTAATATCACATTAAGTAAAGAAAACACCAGTTTTAATCTTCATGTACTTCAAAG
This sequence comes from Rhyacophila evoluta, assembly GCA_022683975.1. Classification (NCBI taxonomy): domain Eukaryota; kingdom Metazoa; phylum Arthropoda; class Insecta; order Trichoptera; family Rhyacophilidae; genus Rhyacophila; species Rhyacophila evoluta. The sequence continues at coordinate 26,117 of JAGVSQ010000917.1, forward strand.
TTGTGCCTATGTAGTGTTTTAACTTTGCCTTGATATCGTTAAATAAACGTTTTTTGTACCTCCTGTAAAAAAATTTCAGTGTGGGTTAATTCCTTTTTTCTTTACACAGTCGTTATGTAAATACTATTTAAGCCCTGAAAGCGGAGCATGAATATTTTCACACTAAACAGATGTCTACTCCAGAAATGGAATATATAGATCCTCAGTATACTTTTTTTTAACAGATTTTTTTTTACGAAGGTTGGTTGTCAGGTACTTTTTTAATACACTAGTCACCCAGTTCTGCATTTTGAAACAAAAAAGCCTTGGCAGTTCTAATATTTAAAATTTTAAAATTTTACGAAAATACTTTGACTTTTAAATATAATTTCGATTAATAAAAGCGATTAAACATATAGTTCAATAAAGTTTTCATACTTTTGGGAATCTGTGAAAATGTTTAACCCGTTGAATTGGTAAGAACAAAAGGAAACGCTTTCAAGTTTAAACTTCCACCGGCCTTTGAATTGAAATCAATTAAATGATCTCTGCACTATTATGGTTATAACGCTAAAATTTCATTGAATATAAATTTTCATTCATAAACGATTAATATGCGGGAATGTACTCATTATATTTCATTCATATCTGAAATAATATGTAAATAAAAAAATATGGGGCAATTTAAGAATAAAATACTGAATATGAAAGAAATTAAATATTATTTGACCATAGATACACCTTCATTTTTTCTATAACACATTTTGATACAGACTTATTTTATATATTTATAATACAGATTTAATGAGGGTAAAAAAATACTCGCACATAATAAAAATATGAATCTAGTATCAAAACCCACAGTAAGAATTATTTTACAGTATTTATATTTTAGTAATCCAACTTTGTTTAAAATATTCATTTTCATATATATCGTGATTTATGACATGAGTTTCAACCATATTCAAACCTAATGTGGAGAGTTTGTATATTCACCATGGGATGATTTATTTTGACAGTTTGTTGTTTCAGACCTATATTTTTTTATACATCTATGGGATTTGAAATAGCGACACTTAATACTGAAGTGCTTAGAGCCGAATTATTTCATATTAATCGACAATCAAGCGTTGATTAGGAATATTTTTAAAATTTGCTTAGACGTTTTTATTTAAATGTTGTTATAATATTTGCCAGTTGTATTAATTATCATATTTTCATACCGATATTACACGTGTATATTGTGACGTAATGAATTCAAAAAGTTCTCAATATTTAATAAATTTGTCAGAACCAACGCATAAAAAATATGTAAGAAGTTATATATTGATAACTAGTCACTGTCAGTCCTCGAGCTACGCGACGTTGGCTAACGTAAATTCGCATTTACCCGGTGAAAAAAAAACTGTAAGGTAAGCCACTATAGATGGAATAAAATTTACATTTGATGTATATTACGTAAGCTGAAACAACAAGAAATTTTAAAATTTGATGATGTATTAGTATCCAATATAATTAATTACAAGGGAGATATAAAAACGAATTATAATTTTGCGAAGGAAGTTGCATTATGCGACATGGTTTCTCGGTCAAATATGTAATAGTTATCAACTTAAATTTCAAAACAAACGTGTTTTTCGAGTTACGTGCTTTCGACACAAGTGAAAACGTTCAGAATGATTTAATCACGTAACTCGAGAGCTAGGTGTATCTAAAAAAGAGTTTTACTTCATAAATTATCGGTAACTCTTCCATACACAACTACTTGAAATAATTAGTTATTAAAAATAATATCTATCTTTTGTTCTTTAAAAAGTTTATTAAATAAAATATTTAACTTTTCAAACCGCGACTAGTTTGTTATTAAATAAACCGCATCAATATGCCGTGCCATTAGACGACTCATAATTCATAATATGATACAATAGGTTTCGGCAAGTGTTATGAATGATTTATATGAAATGACAGAGAAACCGCAACATGTGCGACACCAAAGTATCGTTCATTCATATAATACAATACATATTGAATACAGTTTTGGTGCGCTAATGGTGTATTCATTGTTACGCACATGCTCAAGTGTTATTTAATATCTAAAATATATTAATATATTTTGGGGTGAACAGGTTATTAAAAACACAGTTAGAGTGCATTACTTGATTATTGGCCCTATTTATTTTGCAATAAAAAGTGTACTAAAATCCTCTTGGGGAGTAAATATTGTACAGTATTATCAATTTCAAAAGAAGTGATTTTTATATTTTATGAGATAAAAATTATGTCATTTGTTAACGACAACAAAATCGTTATTTACTTTGGAAAGTCAAAAATGGAATGTAATTAAGTGTTCATATACTAAGGATAAATGTAATGTTCTTGTGATTATACAGAACTAGAACAGTATAACATGGAGACACTTAGTCACAAAATAATAAGGAAAATTGGATAGCGAAAATATTTCTTCGTTCTATTATGCTCTCTTTACTCTAAAAAAGATTTTAAGATGTTTGTTTTTTATTTAATTTCGGAAACTAGAGTTGACGTAACTGTATCGATAAATTAGATTAAACAATACATATATTTTTTTACCAAATCCGCACCAAATGTAAAACATTGAATATACAGGTGACCCCTACTTTCGCACGTTCTACATACGCACAATTCACTATTTCGCACATTCTTAAAAACTCATTTATTTTTTTGTTTTATCGATAGTATTTAATTTAGTTAATATAAGATTGGTTCACGCTTCGTTTCGTTCCAGCAGTTAAGCAATATTGTAAAGAAAAGAATACAATTCAAAGCATTATTAATCTTAGACAATTCGCCAGGACAAACAAAATCTTTGCAGTATTTATTTATATCCGGAAATCAATGTTGTGTTTCTTCCTCCCGATACTACCTTCTCATACAGTTTATATATCAAACAGTAATAGCTACGTTTGAACAATATTATATATAGACAATAATGTATTAGGCCATCAAAGTAACTGACAGAGGTGGGCCTACGTTAAAAGATTTTTGGAAGAACTACGGATTTTTTACTTTCTAATATTCAACATTCGCACATATTTTCAGGAACCAATTACGTGCGAAAGCCGAAGGCTGCTTGTGTATTATCTATCTATACACAGTGTAAAACCGTGTGTATTAGTTTTATCGTCGTTTGATTGTATTTATTCATATATTTTTGGTTCATAGTGCTATACATATTTCCCTTTCAAAGAAAAATGCTTTTGGTTCTAAATTTGGCTTAAATATTTGATGTTTAAATTTTGTATATTTAATTGGAGAATCTATAGGCGTATGTATTTAAAAATAACTTCGAATATATTATAATTCTACAGTACACATATTTAAAGTTATTTTTAGAAAGAATATTATGTTACACTGATTATTATTAGCAAATATTTTGTAATAGATTTTCTATTGAAAAGAAAAGAGATTAGATATCAACTAAAAAACTTACACTTGGCCTAGTAAACGACTTACCGTGCTTTTATGAGTGTTATAACAATAGAAAACCTAAAACATTTATTAATATCGTGTTATCGTAGATAACGACAACTTTGTGAAAAAAAACACGCGTCGACAATCTATTCAGCCAAAAGATGAAGGTAAAACGAGCGGAGATCGTTTCATACTAGGATTCCGTTAACTCTAAGCATTTCTATTTCATTTTTCAATATTTGCCAGTAAATATTTATTATTTTACTAAAATCAGTCTCAAAAAATATTAGTTAAATAATAGGCTAATAGGTGATAATAATTCCATACGGAAAAAGAGATGTACCCAAAATCATGATCCATATATTGTATATATGGACAAATCCATCAATATACCAAATAAAAATTCGGTAATTTATATTATAATTATTTTACGTCCATGGTAAAGTTAAGGTTCATCATTTTATCACCCGAATGTAATTTTATAGAACCTTTAATATGATAGGCGTATTTTATAAGAAGCTTGAAATAAATCGCACGTTTGTTCATTGTACAATAATATTTGCAAAATTAAGACAATTACTATGAAATTATAAACATTTAGAAAAGGGCCAGAATGTTGAAAATGTGCAAGCTGTAAATCAGTAAACATTACAGTAAAACCTCAATATAACGGACTTCGGATATAAGAGGAAAAATTTCTGGTTAAATGTTGTTAAAGTTGTTAAAAATATCATGCTAATGTCAAACATGTTTAAAGCTAAATTTCACGTTTGATAAATCAAATACGTAAACACATGGTGCAAAGAAACATTTTACGCACGAGCGCCTTCTAGTAACGGCGAGGTACTGATATACAACGTTTACAATTAAAGACTTAATATGTAACGGAGTTCTATCAAGTTTTACTGATGCAATTAATATTAGAGGAAATATTTCGATAAAATTCATTGGAATAATGTTGTGAATTGGTATTTAGAGGATGGAAGACATCTACTGCTAACATATCTTTCCCTTTGACACGGCTGTTAGTTCAGATGTCTATACTTCAAGCGCATGACTTGTTATCATCACCTCTTGACATACTATTTTTCTTCATTTATCGTATTTCAATATTCGAAATATTAAGAGACGTACTCAGGATTATGTTTGACAAAAAGTAAATTACATTGTCAGATTACGTCATAAGTAGGAGTTTATATTCACAGGAGGCTTTCTTAAATCATTATATAAACGACTGTTACTTTAATTTGTATAATGATTTTTGATAACTTATTATATTTACAAATGAAAAAGATTATTATAAAAAAGAAGAACTCATGTATCTTTCAAATATGCAATTCTAAAAAATCTTAAATTATGGAATCAGATATATGGCATTATACATAATAAATTTTAAATAATTTAGAATTTAAAATCAATGTCCATCAAGTACCATCAGTTATATGTTACTAATTTAGATGCAACACATCAATCTACCTCAGAAAACATGTATGCTTATTGCTTCGTAAAATCAATATTATTTGGGTAAATATTTCTTCATTGAGCTATTAAAACTTGCGATTTGCCAATTTTGTCAAAATATTATTTTTGAATGTTCTGTTTCTTCATATAAGACTGCATATTTTGTTAAAGCATCCGATGCTTCATAGCACATAAATTAAAATATGATCGATAAAAAAAACTTTTGATGTCTCATTTTTTAATTTTTCACTCTTCTGTAAAATTTCAATTTTGTCACATTGGAAGTTTTAGCAGCTTAACAAAGACATACTAAAATAACTACGTAACTTCTAATCTCTCCTAATATTGGTTTGATTTGGGACTATAAACAAAACTTTTTATCACAATTAAACTTGCTTTTTTTTGTTTTTATCCGTACTTAGCCCACAGTAAGTACATAGCTCTTTTAAAACTGTCATATTATGAACAAAAAACTTTTCACTACGATGAGAGTTGTCAGATTAAGCTTAACGCAGCGGCTTCCAACCTGAGAGGCGAATATGAATTTGAGCAGGTACTATTAATTTATTTTTATATAAAATAATAACAGGAACCTTTCATGTAAGATGTATATTATAATATGCGAGAAATAATTTTGTGATATGTGTGCGCGAACCGCACTGGTGAAAACCTATCTTTTGTAAGAATTTAAAAAAAATCAAATGTCACAATTCACTTGCAAGTCATGGATTTTTCAAAGGTTGATCGCTTCGCGCCGGAAAACATTTTCGTAGATAACGTTCTTTTATATATTGATATAAACTAGTACACATCAGTTCATAGGTATAGGTATCAGACATAAAGATTACTTCAGACGTAACATTGAAGTGTGTCAATTATTTTTGAGTGTATATTTTTTTATTAATAAATTAACAAAAAAAGTAAATGAAAACAATATATACAAATATAAAGACATGTTAAGTAAAAAGATGGCACACAAAAAAGGAGTAGTTTTTTTAGGAAGAAAACTATGTCACACTACTTAATATTTTTGAGAATTGTATTATATTAAGCTATTTGACATACCTTGAACTGATTTCATTTATATAATAATTTCTAAAGAAACTGATGGCTAAAATTAGGGTGTGTTTTCCATTGTTATCACTTATAAATTACATCACAAATTATATATATTATGACATCTTTCATTTTACGTTGAATGAAAGGCGTATTTTTTAAGTGAACTTATTCCACTCTGTCAAAATTTAAAATAGAACATTTTGAACAAGTTTTTTTTGTGCAAAGAATCACATAGGAGTTTCAATGCGTAATTTTGTTTTCATAATTTTTTCAAGTGATTTTTTATTAGTTCGCATAATTTATTTGTTCAAGTATTGAAAACTGTATATACTTCACAATATCTATTTGCAGAAGATAATTTAAGGTCACGCAATCAAATAGAAAGATTTTATATTGTATTTTTGCTAATAATAGTAAGAATAAAATATGACATTAATTGATTTAAATTTCATAACTGCTATATAATAATATATCTTGTAAAAAAAACATAGTGTAATATAAGTATCAAAATTATGCACATATCACTGACACCTAAATAGATCATAGAAATCATGGAGACATATATAAACTTCTTAATTATAGTAGAATTGCAGATATAATATGCATAAAAACATCTTCCTGTCTCGATCAACATAATATATTTTACTCTGTACCTCTATTTGGTCCATATGACAAGCATTTAATTAATTTTAACGCCCGATTTATTTCTCAACTTGCAATTTATTGGTAAAGGGCATTTGAGAGGTTTTATTCGTAATTCGTTCAAAAGTGTAAATTAATGAAACATGAGCTACAAAAATTCTTTCCGTGACATTATAGTTCCATATATTTTTTTAATCTCTTAGTGTCTAAGAAGAATATTGACTTTCATATCATTGTCACATCAGTGGTTTCCAACCTTTTTAGTGCGCTTCCAAAAAATAATATTTTTTGCGCCTCCCCACCTTTAATTTTTTTAATAGATTTAATGATAAACACACGTTCTTTTTCATTTTTCAAAATTAAAAAAGGTTGGAAACCACTGATTTATACATACTTTGAAAAGATGATTTCAGTGAATGCTTAAAATTATTAATAAAAATATTATTTTGTCCAGAATTTATATAAAATAATAATAAAAATTAATAATAAAAT
>JAGVSQ010000918.1:0-33170 GCA_022683975.1 Rhyacophila evoluta
CATTGCAAAGATCCATATGCTCCAATTTGGGAGCGAACATGGTATAAAAAAAAAATCATATTTATTATATTGGACCTAGAGCTTGGCAGTGGATTCTCTGTGCTCAGGTTTTTCAACTTTGCATGATATTTTCAAGGTTAGAATTTTTTTTCAAATCTGCTATATAAGGAAAAAGTTTTGAGAAGCTCTAATACAGTAGTCGTTTCTTCGTTGCTTACTTCTTCATTCTTCATTCTTGTTAGGAGAATGTGTTTTAGAGCCAAATTACATAAGATATGACCTTTAAAGGTTCTTGAATCATCATATCCTCATTAAAAAAATCAGTTGAAGCATTAAACCACTACCATTTACCGTGCTGACTATATCCTGTGAATACACCAAAGGGTACAACGTCACTTGTAGTTGTAGTTGTAAAACACTCATTTCAAAACTTATGTGGAAACTATGGCGATGATGTCTTCAATGAACAGATGTTTGAGTTGAGTGAAGAAGAAGAGGACCCAAATGAAGCATTATGAATTGAAAGTGAAACGAATGTGCGTGATTGAATTAATTAAAGACGGTTGTTTTCTTATCAACTGACTTACTTTGTCAAACTTAGTGTTGGAGAACTTTAAATGAGCTAGTGCAACTATTACTGCACCAAAGTACATCATATTGGTACTCATTTGACGCCAGATTTTACGTTCTATAACTTTCGATTTGATTCGTTGTTTTTGATTTATTTTTTTAACAACTGGAACAAGGAGGAGAAAAATTTAAGATAGTTATATTGGGCCATACCTTAAACAATTAAAATAATAAAGCTTTTACCGTGAATTATTTCCGAATCATTTGTTCGTGACCAGCAACTGGATTATTAATGTATAAACTCTTTTTGATGTTAACAATAAATATTTTAAAATAATAAAACGAGTTAGCCACTATTAATATACAAGTACATCATATTTGTACGACTCAAATTTATTAGCCTCATGGAAAACAATTTGAATTAATTTTCAATCGAAAAACAAAAAAAAAAAACAACTTTTTATTGCTGCCGATATCAACGTTACAATTCCATTACTAGTACGTACTCTCATCGTTTGAATGTGTGTGTTTGAATTTAATTGATAAATGTTTGTTCAATATTAAAATTTTCAGTTTCATAATTTCCACAAATATTTTATCTGAGTGTGTTTGTTTTGAATTTCAAACGTTTTATTCCAATTTCGAACTAAAAACAGCTTATAAAATATTTTTTTGTTTTTGAAATACGATAATTGGTTTCTGTTTTTTTAAATTTACTATCGTGAATAATTGAAATATTCCGAATCGGTAATATAAATATTTGTATTCTATCATGTGCCGTCTATTTTTAATTCCAATTATTTAATCTTCCTAACGTAGATTTGTCTCAAATTGAGATTTTTCTCTAACTTTTTCTCACTTGATATCATTTTTTGAGATTCATATGATTTTTAATTATGTTAGACACAAATGTGATTAGAAAATTGCTTTAAACCTCGTAAAAACTATACTAAAAACTAAACTAACAGAAGTCAAAAGATATACATCTATCCAATCACATAATGTATAAGACTACTAGCAATTTTAAAAGCATAATTCTTCAATCATGTAAATATATATATCACATAAAATAAAAATAAAAATGTCAAATATATCAGAGAACACCATGATAGTTAATACGTTTTAATAATGATCATTTTTTTATATAAATTTAAAAATTTGGGACAATACCAATTTAAAATACCACTTTAATATGAAAATTGCAAAAAAAAAACAACTTTACGTTTTATTCATTGATTCATATTTTTTTTTTTCAAATTGACTGGTTTTTTACTGTGTCCATTCTAAAAGTGGAGTATATGAATCCACACAGTGTGAAGATATCCGCTCCGAAAGTGGAGTATTTGGATCTCTGCGATACGAGGACATGTTTTGAGAGACTATTTTCTCTCCATTCAATCCTGCGTTTTCGGATTTCTTTAATCCGACAGATGTGGGAATCTCACACATATTCCCCGGATTGCAAAGCACGGACGCTTATCTGTGCACTACATGTTCTATTACAAAACATATTTAATATCTGCTGACTTTTCTATTAGGTATTTTTAAAAGTTTTTCTCAAAACATAAGGTTTTTCTTTTACATTTTCATTAAATTCTCACCTTTCTTGTTTTTACCCTATTTTTAGCGGTTTAAACCAAGTTTTATCTCTGTGGTATTTTATATAGTGCTGTTACATAACTTTTACGCTTAACACGTTCTATTGCGGGGCATATCTTTTATATAATATAAATAAATGGTATAGATATCTGCTGACCTTTCCATTAAATATTTTTTCGTTATTTATCTGTTGTATTCATAACTTTTTTCTTTCAAGTTTTCTTTTGAGATAATGGGGTGTATTTGCATTACGCACACGTCGTCGGGAGACAGGCGCAGTAAAGCAATTACGGACCTTACTTTGTTACAAAAGTTTTCATTGAATTTTCACTCCACCACTTGACGGCGTATTTTCTCCGAATTATCCTGAAATAAGCCCGGCATATTCTTACTTTTTTATTTATTTAAGCCAAATGAAAGCTTATAAAAGGTTTATTTCGGCCAAAAATTTTACGTACTTTAAAAGAACAGAATTAAATAATTTATATTAATATTAAAATATTAAGTTCATATTTGTTTAAAAAATTGAAAACCTCCATATATCAATAGCAATATGTGAAGACTGTAACAAAACTTTCATTGTAAAAGGCAGTTGAGACTTAAAACTGAATATCGTTGCCAATATTGCAGGAACACGTAACTTGATATTTTTGTTTAACCATAGTTTTATTTTTTGCTATGTCTTGTATCAATTGCACATTTTTGTGATACACATATATTTAAAAGACGTATGTGAATTATGTTTTGATGCAAAAATGTGTCAATGATACAGGAGATTGCAAAAAAAGCTGTACTTTAAGAAATTACTTAAACCAAAAATCGAGTTACGTGGTCATGCAATATTGGCGACAATATTCTTTGTAATAGGCCCAATCTTTTAGTGTCTAAAGATTACATTGCCAAACAATGTGATTGATATCTTCATTTTCCATTCCACATTCTTACTTCTTAAGTATTTTTTTTTATACTATGGATGAAAAAAACTTAGTTACTAACCCCGGTGTTGCGTTGATATTTAATAAAAACACAGTTTAATTTTGTAAATAATTAGCTAAACTATTTACGTATTCGATAATATTAATACAAGTAATAAATTATAAAAATATTTAATTAAAAGCTTCCAACGTTTAAAATTTTTAAGTATGACATTTATTTGGGGAAATATTACATTACTGAACATACTAAAATGGTTGACTTGTTTATTTTATGTGTATGTGAGATCGGCTATTGAGTGTTTAGATCAATTTATGCACATCTTTATAATTTTTCAGACGTGTACCGTGGCGTGATGAACGTGTCAATAATTTTCGAGACTTCACTGACATCTACATGAAGGTAAGAGTCTTTATTTAGGATTTTTATATAATTTTTCTTATATATTTACTATCGACCCATTTCATAAAATGAAGTGATGAGTTCACTACGTGACATCGTCGGCTTCCTTAATTTCGTTTAATTCTCGACATTATATTCGTATATACCACGTCGATCGGTTCAACTAAAGGTCGAACCAACTCGTATGTATTTACGAATAACTTTTCAAATTTTAAATAATATTTTAATTTTAGTAGAAATTTGTGACCATAGTTTAGATGTAAGAAAAATACTACTGATTCACGAAGGCATTCAGAATTGAAAAACTTTTCCAAATGATACAACTTCGAAAAGTATTCTATATTGTATCTGCATTGAACGTATAAGTTTTTTTTCTTTAGAATTATACGTACATATCAAATTTAAAACCACAAGATACCCATCCAAGTGTCATTTCAAATATAAATATCTCTTTCAATCACGTGTTAAAGAATGAGACGAGTATATATACATATGTCTGTTATCGTTGTAACGTGCGTCGTGTTTTTGTGTGTCAACTGAACAACAATTCAACACGCTATTGTTGTCAACGCATTCATCATCTAGGCTCGCGTAACGAAATATGGCACCTTTTTATTCTATTTTTTTTTGTTTCACGCTCAAAAGTGAGTTCTGAAATTCTGAAAAGTTTCAGCGTTTTATTCCGTGAAAAGTAGGCTTTTATATAAATAAATCAACTCACATTTTTAGTTTTTCGTACGTAAGCAAATACCAAGGCAATCCTGAACCTTGATTTTTACACTTTTTTGTTGTTTTATTATGTAGACGAGTACAAATTTTCGCGAATTCATTGTGCTTATTATAATATATTACGCAGTATTTGTTATATCATAGAAATGATTATTTTATAAATCAGCCATATAAAACAATATAAGAAGTCATGACTAGTATCAGAAAGTATTTCTTCTTGTGACATAATACTATAAGAAATTACGTAATTATGTGATTTGAACTCTTCAATACATGTACATCGACTATGGAAAGGAAAAAGGCCGTAACCCACATTCAAGAAATTTTATAGGAGGCAAAAGAAACGTTTATTTAATGATCCAATGATCCAATGATCATTTGATCCAACGATTTGAGTCAAAACAGTAAATAGACACAATTTTTAAGTGTATGTAGACTAAAACTGATATTTTATTTCTTCTTCTTATAATATGTTCGCTCCCAATATAGAGCATATGGATCTCCATGGTGTGAAGATATTCACTCCAAAAGTAGAGTATGTAAAGAAATCTTGACAGATAATTTTTCACGATAATTGTTTGTCGGATAATTGCTCAACCTAACGGGCATCCAGTCCTGTATTTTTGAATTATTAAAATCTGACAAATGAGGAATCAACCCGCATTCCCCGGATTGCTAGGCGCACACGCTACCAACAACGCTACCAACAACGCTACCAACAACGCTACCGGCGATTTTATTTACTCAATATAGTATTAATTTAATAAATTATTTAAGAGAAATCTATATAATTGATTAGGTGGAAGCTCTTTTTACTTTTGGAAAATGCCATCCTTTTTCAAACTTAAAAGCTAAATTTACACACTAATTTGGTATTTTCAGCATATATCCTTTTGATAAAACGTGTATTAAGTTATATGCATTCTGATAATCGAATAAATATGACCATATGCTCTGCATAGTAAGTGTGACAAATAGAATGTTATCAATCGGCTATTTTTATCACAATCATTCGGTTCTAAGCCACATCATATAAAATTACTTAAAATCATTCTTTAATTATAATAAAACTTCAGCTAGTGTTATCAATTCTGATAATTTTACTTGTGCATACCGCTATGAAATACAACGAACTTTTAAAAACACTGTGAATATGAGGATTATGGACTGGAGTTGATAAATTCAAGCAAACTATGAAACAAAATTCGTGAATTTTTCAAACAGATTTTGATGTCTGTTGTCATAGGAATGGTTTCATTTAATATTTAACAAACATTGACAAACATTTTTATGCTTATAATTACAGCTTTTGAATCCTGATTGTAACTACAATAAATGTAATATATTTCGGGCCTAATAATAAATACTACGTCAAATATATCAATTGTCAAGTTTATGTAATTGTTTGTTTCTTGCTATACTATATAGTATTGTGAGTTTCTGGTTATAATCTAAAATATTTATTGGCTATGGAGAGGAAATTGACGTAAACTTTAGCTTTTTTCTATAATCGCAATGTACACAACTTAATGAACGTAATATCAAAAATAAATAAATTCTAAATTATTTAAAACTGGTAAACTTCCATATGTGAGATCACTGTTATGGACCCGGGTTTCACCTTTCGGTATCTTCAGGCTACATTACGTGTGGGCAGTGAGCAAACATTTAACACACTAACATACTTTTGCTTAAATAATTTAGAATTTAAAGTCAATCTGTCAAAAGTATTAATTAAAAATATATACGCTGAAAATGTCGAATTGGTATTTAATTTACCTCTTAAGTTCGAAAGAAGGTTGGCTTTTGATATTGCGACCAGGAAAAAGTACTTCCACCACATAAATTTGATTGGTTTTTTTTTAAATAGTTTTTTAAAAAATATAAGATTAGGTAAATAAAACACTAGTTTTAATCTACGTGCACTTCAAGGTTGTGTCTATTTTATATTTTGACAAAATCGTTAGATATGCGTTTTTTGTTTCTGCTGTAAAATTTGGTCAGTGTGGGTTACATAGTTTTTCCTTTCGATTGTAGATATGTATTTGTATATACGTTACAGCAAGTGTGATATTGTACATTGAAAGTTTTATGAGGAATAGTATAAAACGAGACATTGTGTACAACTTTGCTTTCCTGTCGACTTCTTCTCAATTTGCTTACAAAACGTCGTAGTGCAACTATGCGACAAATCTAATTTCCGGCGACCGCTCCGGGTGCCTACAATCTACACAAACACAATAACCAACTCTGCATACGACATAACTGTATGTTTTACGAATAAACATAATAATACGCTGGCTTATTCGTTACTTTGTTTGGTAAATATGTAGAGATGCAAATTATACGATATCGTTGTTTCAAACGGTGTTCATAAATAATCACCTTGTGAGAATATTATTTCATTTGAATGCCTTATTAATATACGTATATTTATATCAAAAAATGAGTAATAGTTACACATAAAAATATCGTTTATTTTTTGATACATACATTTTTCAAACATTTCACTCTCTAAAACGAGGGGAGATTTTTGTCTCCCTCTGGGTATTACTTTATACATCCTCTTTCTCTCTATTTCTTTAAACATTTTTACGCATGTATTATAATGGTATCCAAAGTAATATGATCACACCTGAATAAACAGTGAAACCACAAAATCAGTTAATTTACACGTATTCGATTATTTATTTTGCAGTTCATTGATTAAGACTAATGTTGATAGATTATTTTCACAAGAATGAATTATCAACTAATTATTGAACCGACGCGCCTTTATTTTTTTTTAAATCCGGCAATTGTGGGAATCGAACACGCAATCTTTGGCTCCGAAGCATCTAAACTAATTTCTTACCTCCCGGGAAGACGTAGATTATAAGATAACATAACGTATATTATACAGGTTTTTGTTGTACATTGATAACTAATCAATTTAATAAGATTAAAGTTATGACTAAATCTATCTAAAAATATAACGAAGTTAATATGAAGATAATTTGATTGTATTTTAAATTTGATATGGGGTTTTTTTTGTTCTCGTTTTGAACGTTTTATTTTTTTTATAAACGATTGCATATAAATGGATCACGTGGAGTTTTCTTATACACACATACTCACACCTGGTCGCCACCGCTGCTTACAGTGCTTTTCTAAATTACCTCCCCATGGTAATATATTTCCCTGCCAGCGATGAAATATCACCCCAATTAAAGTCTTTAAAGTGGTTATTTTAAAAATAAGGGTGTGTCTGGCTACTAACGTAATGACTTCTTTAAGTATATGTTGCGGGACTTGTTCATTCAAGAGCTTTATTTAAACGGCTCAGAGCTTCTGCAGTGATCGCGACCATTTAAATGAAATATAAATCTTCTTGATGGCTTTAAGGCTACTTTCCAGCCTTTTTCAATTAAGTACACGAAAAGAAGACTTATTCTATTGTACTTAAAATTTACGAAAAATCTTGTTCATGCTTTCATTGTTTATAAAATATTTTGAAGTCCACCAAACAAATGAAAGATAATTATTTAATTTTTCAATTCTGTCCAAAAATACTTAATACCCTTGATTTATCTTCCACCCAATTCCACGTGGAGTGATAAAAATGAAACACCTTTAAAGTTTGCTTTAAAAATGTCTTAAAACCTCTCCTAACGTGGAATGTATTTTACTTGTATCTTTAAACATGTTTTTATATTATATTCGTTCCAAAAGTAGAGCACATGGATCTTCATTGCGTTAACGTGTGTGATCAGAAAATGGAATATATGAAATGTATTGACAGTTTATTTTTCTCGAAAATTGATTGTACTCGTAATTATTTGGTCTACCCAATGGAAATCTAGTCCAGAAATTCCAATTAAAAAAAAGTATGTACTTAACTTTTCCGTTTCTATGCATTTAAAAAATCAGTTAAACAATAAGATGAATACTGAATTATTTTGGTGCCAAGAGAAAACTTGTGCGTTTGTAAGGGGAACCAGAATTTATGTAGAAAAAAAAAACTGCAGATTTACAGATTTGAAAGATTCTTAAACATATTGACCTTCCAGGCCAATGTGTGTATTATTACGTTGAATGAATAACTATAAAGACTGTATCAATCTCCGACAGATGTTAGAGACGTATCTAAACGGTTAAGTTAGCGTAAATATAATATATGACACTATCAGATGTAAGCAATAAATTGCATCGTCAGATTTGAGTCTAATAATTGCAGAATAACTTACAAACTATTTCGAATATATTTCGCTTTTATAAATTTTATTTTTAATTATTCCAGAGTAAAATTCGTTTAGTATGTCATATTAAAAAGATAAAAGTAAATGTCGTTTTGTTGACACGACGTCGAGAATGTTGCTTGTATCAGTTTATCAAGCAAACTGTTTTGAGTAGCTTAAGGTTAAGTGGTTGAAAAGTTTTCACCAAATATTTGCGTATGTCAGATTATCATTAATAAGTGACACACAAATATATACAACATGAGATGCTCACACTCCCCGTCCTCAGCCGACTAATGATCCACTTTAACTTTTGACTTGTGACAAAGTTGATCCTCAAAGCTCCCATTCAACTTTGGCACACTCCAAAAGCGTAACGGGAAAGTTTTGTCTAGTCCTATGGCGATGACATTTCTAAAAGCTCTATATATAACTGCTTAATTTGGTAAAACTTTAGGATCTTTCGCGAGATGCTGGCACAATAGACACTTTTTGAATGTTACCGAATACTTCAACACCAGTACTTGACAATTTTGCTGAAATAAATTTACCCAACAACTAATTCAGTATTCAATATTCAAATTAATCTATTTTATTCTAGAAACGGTTGTAAAATAAAAAAGACTTCTTGAAATAATTACATATTTTTCATTTCATCAGCACCTTTCGAGACATTCCTGTCGAATAAAATATTTCGCTTCTCGATATCAGAGATCCGGTGTACGCCTGATTAAGACTGGGCGTAAAGATGTGGTGGATGGATGGTGAGTATATTCAGCTAACATTTCATTGTTAACTTGCCATGCGATACAGATTGCCATCTGTATCGCATATAGTGTATGCCATATGAATGTGATTTTTTATGAATATAGTTTTTTAATATTTTATTATTTGAAATATAACAACTTTTATTTGGTGCGATTTATAATATGAAAATTATAATCAATTAGACCATAAAAAAGATATATTAGACATAATTAAATACGACGAAAAAACATATTAATGAAAAATAATATAGTTTTTAAAAGTCCATAAATCATGGACTTTTATTATTTAGTCTAGTCAGTTTTCTGTCAAACTTTTAAGTTATCTTGTTCTTTTTAATTGATAGAATGTCATTGACCGGCTTCGTTTAAATAAAAGTCACATTTTGGTGGATTTATAATTCTAGTTGAATGTGTAATTAATTACCACCTGCCATCACAAACTGAAATATTATTTATCAATTAATCTGAAAAAGAATTGATCCTTAACACTAGAAATTATTTTTAATTTAGACTTTTCTCACCACGCTTCCGTATCTTATGACAAAATTAATATGTAGGAGAATGAAATAGTTTGATACCCATTGTTACATAGCGTAATTTTTATTGGTAGAGTGATGAGTTTTTTCAAGATTCGAGACGTGTTCAGTTATATTATATATACTTGATAACTGAATAATATGCTAATTGATAGTATAATTTGTATGCCATATCCGCTACAAAAGTAAAGCAAGTGGATCTGTACAGTGTGACAATCAATATTCGCTCTGGTAGTGGAATATATGGATCTCCGCAATGTGAAGACATGTCTTTTTTTTATTCATGGTGATTGTCAGATAATTGATTAACCCAATAAGCATCCACTATCAGATTTTTTTTTAAATTTATCAGATATAAGAATTACACCCGCATTCCCCAGATTGCGAGGCATGCACGCTAATCTCTAGGTTCTAGACTACCGGTGAGACTATCAAATACTCTGTTGGATTAGATTTTTTTACTGAGAGATTATTTTTTCTGTTAACCTTATTAATCGCACAGGTAAACATTTTTTAACCCGTGAGTAGCTGTATTTAAATTAAGTTATGTGCGGATTTAATCACCAAATCCTCAAAGAGAGAGACATTGTTTTTTTAAGCAAAATGGATTTATCACCTCGGCGGATGCGGAAATAACGAGATTTCTCTCGGCGTGGCCTCACGGCTCAGGTGAATTAACGGGCGCAATGCCGCCTCCACATTCTGAACGCCCCCGTGTCGCTGCCCTGATCTCATTATCATTGCTCCCCGCTGTGGGGCCATCGCAGCCTATTCGATGGTGTCTTTTTGCCATGCATACGCTAACATTAAAAAGCTATCTTCAATCACAGATTTTTATATCTGGTGTCAAAATATAGAAGACCAGTAATATCACTATTAAAATGATATATCCACTCGTATACGCATTTAGTTTTATCTACGTAGTTTTTTTTTCTACACCTACTACACAATTAAATTATAATTTAATTTTCACAGCATAACCATTCCAAAACAAAACGAAAGATTTCCACAGTGTGATATATTGACAGCTTTTTTTCAAAACGATTATTAAATTTAAAAACCACTAATATTTTGAATACGTTGGTGTATAAGCACTCTGATATTGACTATGATTAATCTAAAAATCGATTATTTCCACTCCTGTATTTTTTATTTATTTTTTTTATTTCGGCAGATGTGGGAATGAAGCCCGCATTCTCCGAATATGCGATAGTTGTACGCCAACCTCTACACTACCGGTGAAATAAACTTTAAGCCTTTGATATGGCTTCCGGATCAAGAAAAGCTTTGTAATGTATAATGCATGTACACAATAAGAGCTTTTCTATCCGCCATTCAGATAATTTTCAAGCTATCTTTCAGACTACCGTTGAGACAAAACTCTTTTAAATACTTGATAAATATAAATCATAAACATACGTATAAACGGTATGTGGTATTGATCGTAGCTAGTATTATTATATATTGTGTGATATATATATATATATCGTAAAAATGGTATAAGAAAAATAAGTGCTTTCTTTTATCACTACTGGATTCTCTGTACTCTAAAGCTAAAAAGCTTTATCTTACGTTTAAGCTCTGTCTACTTAAATATGAAACAACGCAAAATTATTGTTACGTAATGTAAAAAAAGATTCTTTCGGATTTATCCGGTCTCTTGTGGGTTTTTGTTTTTATTTTGATGATAGCAGTTTTAAAATATGTATTTTATAAAAATACGCATTTTATTATAAATTTATTATGTATTTTCATGTTGTTTTTCGATTGAAAGGATAACAATACAAAAATAAGTCATTTCCAAAGTTTGTATTTTAAAATCTTAAAATTTTTAGCATATTCATACTAAAGATTCCACTTTATATTTTAACCAATTATTCATCTCAATAATAAATTATCTGCAGAATATAAATATTTATTAAAAACTTTTTGATTCTTTTATTGTAATAGAGTACTTACTTCAATTAATTACCATGTGGTCTAAAAGGGCATGTGCTTAGTTACTAACCCATTAAGGATATAATATACTGTCCTCATAAGCAAAAATGCAAATAGGATTTGATCAATGCATCCAAAAAATATAATAAATGAACGCATATTTTTCTCATACTAATACTAACGCACGCTAACCTCAATACTATCAGCTTATGGCTTAACTTGCATCGCAATTTTTTTTTATAGATTTTCAATGGCGTTATGTTTAATGTTAAACTTCATTCCCGTAATATATTCCCTGTTTGACATGTAGATGTATTAATTTAATAGTTACCATAATACATTCGTACTCTGGGTTCACAGCTAGATATTCATAATATACTACAGCATAAATAGGAGTAAAGTGTAACATGAAATACTACAGATGACGGGTTTGCATCTCGTTGTGAATTCATGATCTAATCAAATTGCCAGCCGCCAGCTGCCGGATGCCGAATGCTGACGGCTAAAGGCCAACCATACTCTCTTCTCTCTGTACAATTATGTATGTGAAGCCACCGTTAATATATTATAATATAATGTAATACTCGTAAACGAAAGATGTGCCAACTTGAAAATAGTTTCACATGAATAATTAATTAAGCCACTTTTATTGTAAAGCAGGACCGGTGTTTCTGTGTAATTTGAAAACGGTGTACGCACATATTTGTAAATCGCAATTTATCAACGATTGTTTTACTTGTGACATCAGTTGGTGAGTTGATAAGCATACTCATTTTGATATAGATGGTCGTCGTTTCAAATTCCGTAGCTGTTTTTAAAAATTGTAAGACTTAATGTAATTTAATGTAAGGCTGGAATTTCAACCAGTTAGGCGTTTACTGATAATTATTTTCTCAAAATCTCTTAAAATTTTACATCTTCAATTTGTGGACATTTGTATGCTTTATGTTACGAGCGGGAATTATTGTTAAGTTTTGTAATGTAATATAACTGTGAGATTTATTTTATTCTCTTACCATTTTTAAATAAAAACGGCTTTATGTATTATAATACATAAAGATAACACTGATAAAAATCTGATTTTATTACGAATTTATACATGGTTTTTCAAAATAACTGTGATGTCCAATATCAATAAGCAACACCAGAAAATGTATGCTGCTCTGTTAAAAAAACGATGTTTAGTATATAATTTTTTTTATATTATCTCTTCGGTAACGTAGAGATTGGTGTTCATGTCTCAAATCTTGAGAATGTGAGTTCCGTTCTTACATCTGCGGAATTTAAAAAAAAATCAAAAAATGCAGAACATTGGGCTGTTGGGCTAAGAAATTGTTTGAAAGCCAATTTTTGTGAAAAATAATCTATTTCTTCATACTGCAAAGATCCATATACTTCAATTTCGTGGTAGAAATGTTAAATATATATACATATCACGAAATTCGTTCCAAGAGTGGATCATATATATCCCCTCTAATAGTAATGAGGACTTACTTCACTATCAATGCATTTTAAAAATACTCACATATGTTGGATCATAATCATCAACTTCCGGCGCTAATGTGCTCACGTTAAGCTCTCGTCCATAGGAGAAGTAAAAGTATAAATGTATGTAATGTAAAAATATAACATCTATCCTTATAGTATATACACAACATATTAATGTCCTAGTGTACAAAAGTGCAAGTTTTCTTGTTACGGCTTTTTTAAATACTATTTATTGAAAACAGCATTTTTATAAATAGATGTTTTTAATTTTATCGAAAATAAACTAAACGCTAATATTTCGTATAGCTCTCTTTATTTAGTTTTTAGTTAGACATGTTTATTCTAGAATTAGAACAAGTTGAAAGTTAAAAGGAAAAATAATTTTTTTAAGTACCTTAAGAATTTTATAATAGAAAATGTTTTGCGAACGTGTAACTTCTACAGTGAGGTAATATATTTTTCTATCATTTCAAATGCCGAAATACGTTTTCAAATAGATTGCTGTTTACAAAGGGGACTGCATTTATATTTTCGAAATTGAAACATAAAAAAAACAATTTTAAACAACGTCTAAATGGAAGACTTTGAAATGTTTATTTTGTTTTACAACCTACCGTAAGAACAGAATATTTTTTGTAACAAAAAAACTTAACTTCACGTAAGGAAGAATGCAGTGAAGTCGTGGATTTGACATGCACAGTCGAACAGTTTTCCACAAACACGGAAAATACCGCCAGACCATAAAATTCTTTTTACATCCACGCCACTGACGGATATTTTCGTACTTTAACAAAAAGAATGTAGTTTATAAACTTTCAAGAGAAAAATACCGAGAGAAATGCGGAGGATTCTTTTTATATATTATTTACGCAATATAAAATCTGGTAAATCTTGTTTTATAGTGATAGCATGAAAATAAATTAATATAAAATACAAATGGTATATGACGGAAAAAATATAAGCTATATCAGGGATAGCAAATGAAATATGATGATTGTGTCGAAATAAAATAATTTATGAAAATGAATGTAAGTTTTTTTCACACCAGGACTTTATATATTACTATATCTGCTTTAAAGATGGAGTGTATGGATTTACAAAATGTGAAGATGTCTCCTATGAAAGTAGAGTATATGAATATCCGTAATCAGACAACAAGTTTTGACATTGTTTTTCACGAGAGTTGATTATCAGGCAATTGCTTAATCCAATGGGCTTTCAGTCCTGCAATTTTGGATTTTTTTAATTTAGCAAATGCGGGAATTAAGCTTTTAGCTCTAATAGAAAGCACGTACCCTAACCTATTGGTTATCACATATTATATAAAGTTCGTATTAAAATAGAAATTCTTTTTAGGATAATTCGATTAGTATTTTACTAAAATATACATGTCAACAAAGTTTATTATAAGAATTATAATTTGATATAGTTATTTTAATTATGTCAATTTGAGTTTTATTAAGAGGATGCTATTTTTATGGAGATAATATAATATATTAACATTATAATTTTCAAACCTTATGTCATTCATGCGATGTATTTTAAAGTGTATTTAATTATGAATTAATCTAGCTATTTCTGTACCAAGGTATGCAACATAAATTTTCTTTTCCGGTGTCCACGTAGGGATCAAAAGAAAATTGTGAAATCTCTCGCAATATTTCTGGGCAGATTCATTTTCACAAGGGAAATGTGTCCGAAAGAGTGAGTGGTCTGAACTGAAAATTCCTCCAGTTCAAAGTGACCCACTGAATAATGCGCGCGCCTGCCCGAAAATATGAGGCTGCCCCACACCCTGCACACCTGTGCGCTACGACATTCTGTGCTACAATTTATAATCTCTGAAAGGTTCATTTTTTTCCTTTACTTGGCAAAGGATATACTGGTACGGCTTATTTTATTAAAGCGAAAAATAACTTTTAAACTAGACAAATTGTAAGGAGAATTTTGTAATAATTATGTATGCCATAGTTTTAACGAAAATAAATTTGCTGTTAAATTAAACGAGTTAAAATTTTGACTAGATATACTCGTATAATAATAAATCTATATCAATTTAAAATAGCTAACTTAACGCGAGGAAACTTTCAGGAGAGCGTGTTTAATAATTGCTAATTTTGGCTTAATCTCTAAATTGATTTATACAAACAAATTCAATGTCGTATTTTTATTTACTTAATACTTTATTATTATTATTTAATTTATAATATATATAGTTATTATTTAATTAAAATAAATATATTTAATTTAATATATTTTTAATATATATCTCCCCGATAACGTAGAGGTAACCGTGCGTGGCTTCCATCTGGGGAATGTTTGTTTGAGTCCCCTATCTGTCGTATTAAAACAAATATAAAAATGCAGGACTGAATACCCATTTGTTTGAAAAGTTTCTGACAAATAATAGTCGTAAAAAAATAATCAGTGACGACATGTCTTTAAATTATATGGATACATGCGCTTAACTTTCGGAGCAGACATGGACAAAAAACAAATAATTGTTATAAAACCTTACATAATCATTCAACTCTTAGAAGACACATAACTTCACATTTAAAAATAAATAGTACTATATGTGGAGGTATCTGGACTTATGAGTGTCCCAACTAACGAGTTTTCTAAGATACTAGTCGTTTCTCTGCCGATTTTTGCTTTGAGTTAAATTTTGGGACACGAGCTCACTTGCCAAAATTTGCATCTGCATACGGTCGAGCAACAGACGATCTAGCCCGCAAGTTCTTGTAAGCTTTGTAGAAATCTAACAACTATATAGTTCGACTTTTATTGTACAAAGCTGTATTTTACCATTTGTTAATGAGTTGATGGCTTTTTGACACGTGTCAAATTATCAAATTGTATTAAATTGTTATGTCAACTATATAATTAGTGCAAAATGCGGTATTTTTAGCGAGTCCGTAACGAATTATCGACATTTCAATGAGGTAAATTGACTTGGCATACGAGTAATTTGAGTGACAAATTAAGCTTAAAAGTATCGCTGTACAAAATTGTGTAGAGTAAAATTTTCACATAATGGAATCTAATATGCTCCACTTTTTATGAATAAAATGAATGAAAAATTAGATGAAACGTAGAAGTGACAGAATTTTGTATCAGAACCATATAATAATCGTAAAAATATACTAAGGTCGAGATTAAAGGACAAACCAGGGTGATCAAATATAAACTTTATTACTTGCTAGCTCATATTCCGACCTGTCATTTGACGTGAGGACGATGTCACTTGCTATTAATAAAACCTCCGATACTTACAAGCGAAGCTAAGATTTTTTACAGATTAACTGCTACAGTTAAATTGTATAACACAATATTAACTTCTAATTAATTGAAGTTGATAAATAGATAGACAACACTAAAAACCTCATATCAATAACTTTGTATCTCTGTTTTAATAATTCGTATTTGCTAAATTTTGCAATGATAATAGTGTTACAGTGTTTGATAAAATGATAAAACATTTGTTTTTATTACACATTTAATTCTCATGCGCAAGTATCGTGAAACAAAGAGGTTACAATTTTTGAAAACACATTTATAATATGTGAAATATATGGATCTTTACAGTGCGATGATGTCTAGTCCGAAATGATATATATGAATATCTGCAACGTGACAACTTATGTTCTAAGATTTTTTAACGATAATTGTTTATAAGTTGATTGATTACACCCAATCATTCAGTGCTGTATCGTTCCATATCAAAACCCGTACGCACGAAATAGGACCTGAAATATAATTATTTGAAACATTTTATAATGGTTTTATAAAACTATAAAGGCTATAATTTACTAGGATGCAGTGCGTAAAAATATATGCGTTTAACATAAAAAATCAGCAAGAAGGATTCTATGTGTTCTATTAGTATACCCTCAAAATATTTCAAGCATTTTTTTGAGTAGTTATTTAAATGTTAATAATTACAAGCATGGAATATTTTGAGTGCCGAATATTCGATTAATCAAAATTTTGAATGTTTTTTTGATCGTTTCACTGTTTTATTTATAATAGTTTTCTATGAATGTAATAGATTTCAAAATAGCAAAAGCGCCTTCTGAATATTTATGTGGGAGTTGTGAGTAAAAAATAGCCTAATGATTATTTGGGCGTGCATATGGCATACAGCCTAGGACGACACAAAGCGAAAAGTCAGCCCAAAATATTGTTGCCAGTGTGAAAAACTTGGTTTCGCATTGTTCGGATTGGTGTTGCCAGTGTGGTAGATTTATTGGTGTCATAACACGGACTGTTTGTCCATCCGCTTTCCATGATTAATGCTTTTTTACCGCCATATTCTCTGCTGCTCGAATGGTCTCTCGATAAATTTTCAATTCAATCATTGCGATTTTCATTGTTTATGGTGACGGATAATGCGAATATTTTACACATAGCAATCGATACATTTCAACATATATTTTATTTTAATAAAAAATATGCACCGACTAAATTATTATATTTGTTTTATGTCATATCTTTTTAAGCAGTTTTTTTATTTTATTTGATTTTACACGTTGAGACTATTACAAATTATTGATCCAATACATTTCCATGATAAAATTAATAATAAGAGTATTTATTTTTTAGCATTTTTACTTTTAAAATGGCAGATATAGATCTACACAGTATCCACTCCGAGTGTAGTATGTGAATCTCCGCAATGCGAAGATGTATTGACAGATTATTTTTCACGAGAATCGCTTGTCGAACAATTGTTCAACCCAATGGGCACCCAATCCTGTATTTTCAGATTTTTAAAATCCAACAGATGGAAATTCGAACCCGCATTGCCCGGATCGCTAGGTGTGTACGCTACTGAATACGCTAACTGGGGAGCTAGAAATTTATTATAACGTATAAAAGCGTAGAAGAAGTGAATAAATCAAAAAATAGCTGATATTAATTAAATTTAAAGAAGGGATTTGAAATAAAAAAAAACCCAGCCCATTGGTTTTCTCTCTGAGCTGTGCAAAAATTTTAACAAAAGTATAAAAGTAAAAGTCTCAAGATAGGGCGAAACTTATTGGAAAAAAAAAACGAGAAACACCTCCAATTTTCCATCTGATTCATTCCGAATTCTACTTTCGTACCTAAAAGCTTTCGTTTTTCGGAATTCAAATACAGTGTTAGTTGCAAATTTCTTTTTACAGTTTTGAGAAACTTGCATGTACAGAAAATATGCGCACATAGGCCACTAAGAATTTGAGAGAACTAAGCTGACGAATTGATAGAAATTTTAGAAATTTGTGAATAAGCCCGCTGTTACTGAGATAGAAGACATCAGTAACCCATATAAAATTTAAAAAAATATGGAGAAATTGATGATGCATTAATTATGTTATAATTATTTTTTTCCTAAATTTTAGCCCAAAAATAATGTTGTAGAAATTTTATTAAAAAAACATTTACTGTAAATTTATTCACTCTTTTAATCAGACTTTTACTACATTTATTATCATTCAATACTTTATCGATCTTTTTTTTGAGTATTTTATAAAATAACACTGGACAGCGTTGAGAGATTGGAAAAGAAGAAAAAAACTAAGATATTTTTTACGATAAAATATACGTATAGTTTGTTTAGTCTTCTTGCTTATTTTTTTAATAAGGAAAGTGATCCAAAATTGCTTGCCTTTTAAATTTACGTTTGCCAATATTTTCCACGACCCTCTCGAACCTTTCCCGGTGATCCCTCAAAAGGTCGCAACCCCTAGTTTAAGTACAATGGGCTTAAAAGAATAATAACATCTTTTTTTTTGTGAAACATAGTGATTTTAGCACGTCCATCACAAGACACGGAGGGAATAAAAAAATAACAATACTCATTTTTTTAAATGCTGTATAATCTTTTGAAAACCTTGTGAAAGCAGTATCAGATGGATAATAAACAAAACGTAAATATCGTTTTTGTATTGCCATAAAAAGTTTCATATATCTATGAAGATAACGATGGACGATAAACAAAAAATAAATTTACACACATCAATGAATCATTTATCAGCCTCTAAAAACATTATAACAAAAATTGATTGCCAACTTTATTTTTATATATATTAAACTAATTTTATTACCCGGCTTTGCCTGGAGTAGATTAAAATTCATTCTTCATTAAAATTAATTTTATTTATCTTGTTATTAAGAAAATATTTCAATATTACGATACATATACGATGTTTTCATTGTATTTTTGATCATTTTCGATGATGATAGAAGTTGATACTAAAATAGTTGTCTTACAAATAGAAGTTATGAAGAAATGTAAACATTTAATCTTGCTATTGTCATTTGTTTTAGAGGAGTCGTTGTGACAGACAGATATACACATATATTTTCTATTTTATAGTTTATAGATACTATACTATATTTTATACCGTTCAATTAGTCTTTTGAGATTAATATATAGAAATGATACAATAATAAATGAATGACAAAAATAGAAGTAAAATTTGTGCCAGAAATTTGATTGGATATCAGTCGCTAGTTGACGATATGTAATTTACAATACATTAAAAACATAGTATCCGGTATTTTTTACAATAATGCCATTAGTTGTGTTGTGTTGTGTCAAATTCGGCAAATGTCGTGTAATAGCTGATCTATTGAATTTAAGTAATAAGTAAAAGTTTTTCTTAATATTTTAAATTTAACTGTATAAAGATTGGTAAAATTCCACATTTTAAAGTATCACTAGAAATCTGGACAAAAAATATTACGATGTATTAAAAAATTCTATGAATCATGAATATAGCAGTTAGTTTTTTAAGCCTTCATCAAGTACTCAAGACACGCGTTGTCTTTAATTTCATCACTGTATAACTGTAGACTAAATTTAGCTGATAATTGATTTTTTCCATCCGTTTTAAGCGTCATAATATTACTACGTAAATAATATATAAATCACCGTATTTTTTGTAAAAGAACGATTTTAACAATTCAAACTGATCAAATACCATGATTTCAGCTGGCAAAATATTATTCTTAAAATATATTAGCTTAAAGGAAACTTATCAATTGGTATATTTTTCCTCGTCACCGCTTAATAATAATTCAACAAGTCCGTAACTAATAGCGTATGTAAAATTTTCATGGGAATCTAAACATCAATTTTATTCTTTTATTAATCGTCGAGGCCCGCCAGCTGAGCGCTGAAAGCTGAATGTTACTTTGCTCCACCGGATCCTCAGTTATTAATGGGACTCAACCTATATAGTTTGATTCGCGCAGCTTGAGCGATAACCATAATTTTATGTTTTATTCCATGTGTAGTAAAAATATCTATATATGTATACAGGGTACACAATTTTAATAATAAATAACAGTTGAAATAGTGATTGTGTTTTTTTCATTAGTTTATCAAATTTGTGTAATTATCACATTTAATTACCGAGTAACCAAAAGGTTAGCGTGCATAGCTTGCATTCGCGGGAATGCGGGTTATATTCTCATATCTGCCGGATTAAAAAAGAGTGTAAAACTATATGTCCATTGGATTAAGGCATTATTTGACGACCAATTCTCGTAAAAAATGAACTGTCGAGATATGTTTTTATACTGTGTAGATCCATATGCTGCAGATTTAGAGCGAACATGGTAAAAAAAATGATTCTTAATTTAATTGTGAAGGAAATTATTATTTGCAAAGAGTATATAGATTTTTTTAAATTGTATGTTTCAAATAAAACTATTTTTATATAGTTACAAAGACGTTATAACATAATATTGTACTTCAACTTTGCAATGTCTACCAAACACGTGGTATAGTACTTAAAACAATTACTTATTAGTATACTCAAAAATATCTGCTTTCCAGTAATCAGAGTTCAAACATAACAGATATTCACTATTTTGTGGTACTCTAAGAATTAGATTTCGTGTAAGTTTATCCGAATTTATGATTATAATAATTTACTTAAAATTATGATATTACATAAATTAAACGAAATGTCGAAACGAATTTCACTTTTTTCATAAAAATTAGTTTAAAAGTTATGATTAACAGAATTCTTACGCAAAAGGTCAATCACTAGTTTAATTATACATATCCAATGTAATGATGAGTAATGAGAATGTAATGAGAAATTATATGAAGAGCAATCTGTTGTACAATTTATTATATAATTATTGCCGCGTAGTTAAAGTGAATATAAGTTACTCTCTGAATATTCATTATCTCTTTTCATAGAAGATGATTTTAATATCTTATGTTTTTTCAACGAAAGAAAGAAAATTTGGATCACACTTACTCCCATGCAAAGCGTTGTCACAATCTTTTCTGAATCATTTTTAGCGGTTTTCTCATAATCAATCTTTAGAGAGTACTCGACGTATCTATCAAGAAATCCAGAACTTAACGGCAATAAAAGAAGCGAGTGAAGTTGAGATTTTTGGTAATACCAATGAGACATATTTTAATCAGTTCTAGCATCAGTCCATGTATTTTAACAAAACATATAGCTACATAATGCAGTCCTTATTATTTTAGTACTTCAAACCACTTCACCCCAAATATAATTGACTGTACCGTAACATAGTGCCAGCAAGCGTAATGCATAATAGAACTGATTGTGTGTTAAATAGCATGTACAAATTATATAATAATGAGATCAGTCGCCTCTTATAGCTATAGCTATAATTCTGTAATATTGTAATATGGACTGCTACGGTCTGGCGTATCATCGTAGAGTTTCGTAGTAGCGTAGGCCGTAGACTATAGAGCTTCGTGCAGGTGGCTAAGCGTAGAACGTAGTGGCGCTCCTGCGGCGCTGCGATCCGGGCAACGTAACCGTAAATCAACGGCCACAATCTACCGGAAGCGCCAGAATAGTATGGCGGCCGACACCACTCGTTCATTTCGTTTTATCTGTTTAAGCTGGCAGACTTTTGTTTGCACAATATTCTCACGATTGAAACGTATGTGCTTCTCACTCGTAATTATCGGCAAAATTTTGGCATGTTTGCCAACTGTAAATTTCTAAAAAATCTCTTTATGTTTCTAATTGAAATATATTACCAGTTAAAAACTCAATAAAAGCAAAATTAAATGATTAAAGTTAGGTAGTGAAAGATGTATAATGAATATTTGTTAGTGTAGATTAGCAATTTACAATGCAAGGTACGGCTACTATAAGAAATACGTGTTTGGAGGCTAAAGGGTTATATATCGAATGTGGGAAAAAAAAAACGACGTAACCCCAAATTTTTCAAAATAGCTTTTATTTGATAATCGGAATGTATACTACGTAATGCACTTTGTATTTAAAGGATGTAAGTTAAACTGTCGTGTTGGTGTCTTAATAATTAAGTCTTTAAGCTTGAAAAAAGAATTGCCTGTGAAATATGCGTTCATGAAGAATGGCTTCCACCACATCAATTTTATTGATTTTTCTTAAATAAATTATTATCATATCGATTAAATAAAACTCCAGTTATAATCCTCACACATTTCAAGGTTTTATCTATTAAATGTTTTGATTTTGGCTTAAAATCGTTAAGTGAACGTTTTTTGTGCCTCTTGTAAAATTTGTCATACGTGGGTTACGTTCTTTCTCCTTTCCCCACAGTCGATATGTGAGATGAATAAATAATGGCAGGCACATTATTTATAAGTGTATTATTTGGCATAAAAACTTACTTCTAATTATAAACACACAAAGATTCACATATTATTTGAAAAATAAATACCTAATACGTAATATAATAAGCAATAAACCTTCAGAGTGAGAAAATGCATTTTTTGTAATATGCAGTGTACAATTTGAAGCGCTAAGAAGTACTCAATTCGTAAATGTTTGCTTCCTCTTCTAACATGTTTTAACTCTTGTTTTGCTGGAATATATCGTGAAGTAACTGATTTAAAGCGCTTTTTAAAGCTTCTTATAATCTTAATGACCATTTAGTAAGGAGTGCATATCCACTCTGAATGTGGAAAATATGTATTTGAAGAGTGTACAAATAACGGTTTTAGACATGACGTATACTGGACTCAAGATTTGGTTAAACAGAATATTTTCATAAAAGTTGGTAACTCGATAATGGTTAAATTTGGTCCATTTAGCATCTAGTTCTGTCTACCAGTTTTAATTAATTTAGAATTTAAAATCAATTTCCATCAAGCACCATCAGTCGAAAATATTAATTATCTAGTTCTGTATATTTGGACTTGAAAAATTCTCCAGCTATCGGATTCAAGCCCGCAATTTAATCGCCAACCTCTCGGATATATACTTATTTTTAAGCAAATTGAAGAGTAAATACGCCATCAATTGATTGTTGTTCTTTATTCAAGATTATTAAAGTTTAACTAACTTAACCTAATACACGTACCATAGATCAATTATCAATATATAAATAGTAAATTGAATGAAAAATCTTGAAGCAATTGACTTTTTTCAACACGCTTTCTGGCCCGGTCAAAAAGCGTGGGCCGAAATGGTTCAGGGGTCTTTTTTAAAGGCTCTTAACACCGGACACTTTCCCTTACGATAAGATCGCGAGGGTCCGGCGGCGGTCCCCTGGCGACCATTTTACGGTTCCCTGGAGATAGACCCTTGCGGCCCCTTCCTACAGCGGCCCTGCGTTTGCTTCTATAATTCTATATTATTATATATCGTCGTTGTACTGAAAAAAGCACTAAGTCAAAAATAGTACATGCCGATGACTATTTTTCAGTCTAACAAAGTCTTAGCTTCTTCGTACTTTACACTAAAAAATACTTGAAAGTAGTAAATGATTTGATGGTTCAATTGGTAATTTTTAAAACTATTTTGTAGCTGTAGATTCATGCCGTTGTTACAATTATGCTTTTGCATATTGACAACTCTTATAAATCGAGAAAATTAAAGTAATTTAGCTTATTGGCAGTATTTTTGGTAATCCATTATGTTCTTCGGCGTATTTTGATTGATGTCGTCCATTATTTTAATTATTTTTTGAATATTGGCGTGATTTTGGATCAATGCAAAATGATTTTAAGATATCGCTTAAGAGATAATGAGATCTCCTTTTAAATACGATTACAATTCACAGTTGTTATTATTATGACTCGTAGATATATACATTTTCTTTCTATATCATTCTCAGTACGATTTAATATAAATTTTGCGTGCATATGCTGTGAACGCGAACGTAAAACAATTAAAATATCGGAAGTATCTCAACTCTCTATTAATTTAATCGTCGCGCACCAGAGTGTTTCGATAAATCCCAATTAATATCAAAAAAAATATTTGGATAGTGCTCACTTTAAATTGGCGTATATTTTTCATAAGCTATATATATATACTCCATAGAACAAAAAAAATCTTACATTTTTTTAAACAGAGATTTATTGTTTTTTATTTACTTGCTATTTATAATAAGATGAATCATTTTAGATAATTTTGGTGTTGCAATATGTAAAATAAATTTAAATATTTTTTCATTGAAATAATTCTGCTAGAAGTGACTTATTTGTTCCATTTCGCTTGCACACACTTAACATATATACATACAAACTATTTTGTCAAACATCGAGCAAAAAGGTTTGTAGACAGAGGCCGAGTAAGTTGCCCTACTGAATAAATATGAGTGATGACCTCGCCGTGTGCGAAAACCACTGATAAATGATGAATAAATAGGGGCGAGAATAAATAGACTCCCCATTTGTATGATGTGCTTTGTGACATATCATATAAATTATGAACAATTTTACTTCGAATTGAATGCATGGTGTAGAATGGTACAAGGATCCGTATGAGATGCATGTGTTACCGTTGTGGATACACTTATAATATTTCCATGATAACGCCTACCGGGCCAGAAGCTTATGGATATTAACCTCCTTTCAATAAGCACTTTTTTTTTAATGTTACATCTTTATATAAGAGTTAATTTTTCAATTTTAGAATAGGCGTCTTTATGATACAGAGATCTATATGTTCCACATTTGGGCGTGGCGAAAGAGACAAAAAATATATACTACGAAACATGGTGCACATCTAGAATTTATCGTGAAAATATCTTGATGATATATAGTAATATTACTAATCCCCGATAGCGTAGTTGGTAGTTTACGCGCGTAGCAATCCGGAGAATGCGGGCGTAAGTCACCATCTGTCGGATTTTTTAAATCTGAAAATGCAGGACTGGTGGATGCCTATTGGTTTAGCAATTGTCTGACAAACAATTCTCGTAAAAAATAATACGTCAAGACATCTTCACATTGCGGAGATTCATATACGCCTCTTTCAGAGTTGATATCTTCACACTGCTTAAATCCATATGCTCCATTTTGGGAGAGAACTCAATCTCTTCTGTATTTGTTTATTAACTTAATTAATTTACTTAAATTCTTCTATATGAGTCTAGATATGAAAATTATCAGTGCTTATTTTCTAAATGTATTTCGATAGATTTTTTTCCTCAGAGTCAATTCTTAAACAATTGTTCAACCCATTAAGCAGTGTTTCTTTCTAATATTTTATTACGATCAAAATTTATTTATTTTACACATGTTGTAATATCACAAATTATAAGTTTAATACATTTACAACACGACATAAATATGGTTATAAAAAAATATTAAAACATATTAATGGAAACGTTTTAAAATTATACGGGAGAATAAAAATAGAATTTTTTAAAAATACAGAAGGAAGAAGAGAGTGTCTACTAAGTAAATTAGACAGACCTTATTTAAATAATCTATATAATAGCATCCATCTAAGCTCACTTTAACATAGGTGGAAGATATGCATACTTTACTAAACATAAACTATGGACATCTAGTGTAAAGTAATATACAAGGCATTTGTAAGTTTAAAATGCCTGTCACTCTTACTTATATCTTCAACAAATTTTGCGTCTTGGTATCAGTCAGTCATCGACATATCGACATGATTATCAGTCGTATAATTGTTTATTCGACGCTATTTGAAGTATTTACCATTAATTAATTCGTAATACAAAGTAAAATCCAAGTGTGTGACTAGAAACAATAAGTAAATTAAATACACGACAAGCAGGCACTTAACTCAAACACGTCGATCGTTTTATCAAGCTGGATGTTTTGTGAATAAAAAATTCAGTACAGCTACATGTCGCAAAGTCTGGAAAGGACAACAACCTCTGTGTAGGTTCTGTCTACCGATTCCCACTCTCTTGTAAAGCTAGGAGGGCAGACCTTTTCTCATACGCCACGCTACTGTTTTTTATTATGTGAATAAAACGTGACATCAAGTCTTCTATAAGATAACGCTGTGAATATCAGTATAAGCGATCGAATTCTGATTGTCTTTATCTTTTTTATACGTATAAATTATTTTATTTTAATTGATACACATGCGAATACAAAACCAAAAAATGAAGTAAACTTAACTTTAACAGTATTTACGTAAATATAATGTAATGAGAAACACACATTATTCTTTGAATTAAAAAGAATTCACTATTTACATTTAATGATTTGCTTTTCAGTACGATGTTCATATTTGCCGGTTATGGCGGTTTTATTTCCAATATTTGCTAACTTCGCTTTATATAATCTTGTACTTATGTGTCAATTTGATGAATATAAGCCGTACGCGATTGCCAAAAAAGCATCATGGGACAGGTAGGTCATATTTCGGTCGGCCATTTGAAGGATATTTTTTAAGCTTTTGAAAAATGTATGGCATCATATTGCTTCAGTTATAACGAGACTTAGTAAGAATAGAACTCATGCACTTTCTAGTGTAAATCAACAAAGGTCTTGGGTAGCTACTACTGTGCTACTTCTAGCATTTGCAATAGCGCGTCACGTTTGTCATATCACAGTATACGCCTATATAGCGAGTGTAAACATTTAGCAGATATTTAAGAAAAAAAGCAAGTATTACTGCAAATTAAAGTTCGATTGAAGTAACGTATATTTTACAGAGGTGGTTATCTCCAAAAAATTGGAATGAAATCTTTCTTATACAAAAATACTTCTAATATATTATGCTACATCTCAAGAAAAGTGCTGAGCTTCTTTTCCACAGCTACTGCATTTTTGAAATGAAAAATACGACAAATATTTTATTCTTTAAAATACTGTGAATGTTAACTATGTTTGAAGAATTATTGCCTGAAAGATGTATTTACACGTATTATATGAAAATAATATCCTGCAGCTATGTTATACGTGATTTCATGGTAATTACATTAATACAAGTTTAACGACTCGTAAAAAAAGAATAAATAATGAGTAAAATAAAAGCTCAAGCACGTTTATGTATTTTATCTTTTCAAAAGTTCAATTATAACCGTTACATAGTTTATACAGTGAAAAACTTTGTATTACGTTGCTGTTAATAGTAATTGGTCTATTTAAGCGTTCTTATTATTCTAATAACCAAATTTAAAAAAAAAATACAGTTTGTCAATGTGTAAAATTTAATTTTGATCACCATCGTAATAAAATATTCATGACTCGTATTGAGTCCCATAACTGCATAACAAATCGACATGTATCCAACAAAATGTGTGTATGTTCAACGAATTACATTGTTAATTAAAAACCAGTTCATGTAAGAAAGCTGTCAAAATAAATCTAATCATATTATCTTATCAAGTGCTATAAGAACATATCTTTGAGATTTTACTTTCAAATATTTTGCAAAAACTTCCATTCTGCAGTATGTATATTAAACATACTTCATTTTCTGCCATTTTCAGGCTCAATGTATTCTAAAACTGGAAAAAATGGGGGAAACACCTGTTTAAAAAAAAACCATGGTTAAAAATATCCAAATGAATTAAATTATCATACAGACATATAGAGGAAAAGTCTTGAATCAATTGCAATACAAATATGCTTTCATTTTAAATAAAACAATGTAGTAAAATAGAAAATTGACGTCTACCGTATATATATGAAGCGTCGTCAAATTAAAATAAATCTTATATAAATCGAAATTGAGTTACGTCTATGACGCCAATTCTCATTAGACTATGTTCTAGCAGTTCGCAATTATTTTTTATGTCTATTGTCACAAACCCTGATATTTCATACGAAATCATAATTAAAACAGTAAGTGTAGGTAACGGCTTAGGTAGGGTTAGGTTACAGTAAAAAAAAAGTTATTTCATAAGAAATAAATGTTTTTTTAAACAGGTTTTTTCCGCGGTTATGATTTTGTTGTTTAGGCCTTATTTATTTTAATTTTATGTATCACATATAATAATAATGTGCTTAGGAATATTTATGTATTGTTGAAAATAAGTTCCTGAAATAACTTAAGCTTTTTCTGATGCCTATTGTTAAAATAATTTTACTCTCTCGTATTGGATTAAATAAGATTTTTTGAAAGTTATTTTACATTTTACAAATCATTTTATCAATTTTCATTCATCAGTAATATCGATTAGGGATACCTATTATTATTAAAGTAGTGTATTATAATAATTAAGTCGTATGGTTGACATACCATAAAATCACTTTTCGACTAAATTAAAGTCATTATGAGGTTTTACTCGAGTGGCTTATTTACAAAATAATATAAAGTTCTCAATAGCCATAAAATTATTTTAAAAAACTGATGTAAAAATAACGATCATAAGTCAAACCAACAATTACTGTAAGAATTAGTATCATTCTAATTTTTAAGAAGTTCATTCAGTAGTGCTTATAATGAATAAATAGAATTCTGCCAATAATGTAAATGACAAGTTTACAACGTGTGAAACATTTAACATTCTACCCAAAATAATTTTATTGGAGATCATTAGTGAATCAAGTACCCATCGCCTCCTTGTAAGACGTACAAAACGCCCTTCGGACCAAAACGTCAAATATTCATGTAACAGCATCTCGACTCTCCTGAGCCGTGAAAGTTCTTGATAAGATTACCTTGACTGAGCGACGAAGGATCGACAACAAGCTGAGAATTGAATGGATATGTTTCAAGGATATGCCTTCGGGTAAATTTACGGAAATAATTTTATTTTTGAATAAGCTTTCATAAAAACTTTTAACTTTACATGAAAAGTATAAAAAGCTCCCTAATTATTATTTGGTCGCACAGCAATAGATCATACACCACAACTAACACTACATGGGACAAAAAAACACTCTATAGTGGCCGTTTTTATTTCAAAATTCGTACGATTTCAAAAACTTTTATTTAGTTTTATTTGAAAAAAAAATCTACTGTAGAAAGAAATTCGTCCTAACCTAACCTAACCTAACCCGCACAGATTTTTTTTTAGAAATTCACAACATACGTTAATGTAATGATTTAAGCCTAAAATATTAAATAGACAGAATCTTGAAGTACATGATGACTAAAACTGTTGTTTTATTTATCCAACCTGGCATTAATTAATGGCAATCAATTTATTAAGCAAATAATAATTCATGGAGGTGAAGCTATTTTTCTTGGGCGATAATTTCACAGGCTTCAGTTTTTTCAAACCTTACAACTTTATTTAGATACAAATTTGGCATTTGTACATCTCATTCATATTTTTGATAGAAAGTGTATTTTATGCAAGCTATTTTATTTATATTTTATGTTTTTTCTCCTTTCCACAATCAATATAAAATTAATTGTAATTATAACATATCCTATGTTTTTTTGATTATTGATTATTGACTTTTTTACCGTGTCCGCTCCAAAAGTAGAACATATGGATCTATGCAATGTAAAAACTTGTCTTAATAAATTATTTTTTGTGAAAGTTGGTTGTCAGACGATCACTAAACTCAATAAAGAACCAGTCTGGAATTTTCGGATTTTTTTTGAAAATCTAGTAGAATCAGAATCAATCCCGCATTTTTCAGATGAAGTGGTTCCCAAGATAGTCAATATCAAGCATTAGGAGTCCGTGCAATTCTTGATATGGTCCATGGCGACTTAAAATTATTTTAATTTGGGAGGGGGGGGGGGGGTTGACAGTGTCGGGAGATCCGCGAAAGGTTTTTAATTTTAGGAAAAATTACCATTTATTTTTTTTACTATTGACTGAAAGGATAAATCTCAAGATTTAGTAAAACCTAAAAAACAAGAAATTATAATTTTTTAATGTTATGTAACCAGAGGCTGCAGCCAAAAAGGCGAATATCGGATTTTATAACGCTTACTACGTATGAAAACAGAAATTTTAAGATGTGTGTTTTTCGGGGTCCACGGGATATTATTATTTAATTTAAGGGTCCTTGGCACATAACACTGTTATGTGGAAATCACTGACTGAACGCAAGGCGCATACGCTATCTTTTATGTTATAATTGTTTTTTTGTGGTTTATAAACATTATTTAAATCCTTTAACTAAATACTGTGGCTTGATTATTATTCGTCAAATACCCTTGAGTATTTTACTCGTAATCAAGGATTACTGGGCCTAGGCTAGTATTTATTAAAATATTAGATGCTTTTATTGTATTATTGAGTTTAGAACATTATCTTAGTGAGTAAATTAAAGAATCTTTAAAAAAGGATTATAGTTTTACATAAAAATTTCATGCGAGAATTAATATTTCTTCTTGCAATAAAGAAACTAATTTCTTTTTTCTACCATTTTAAAAAATATATGTTTTAGAGAATAAAGCTGATTCGATCTGCCATATCTTCATTTATTTATATTTCTTCGATATCGCTCGACGAATGCCGAATAAATTCGTTCATCGTAGCACTCTCGTAGCAATGGACAACGGTGAAAGGGTCTACCTTCGCCTACGCATCTACGAAAATCGTAGACCTACGATAATGCCTACGACGTTAAGAGTTTACCATCTCTGATTTTTAGTATGGGTTGAATTTGATTTAGTTTACACGAGAGATTTCCGTAGAAATAACGATTGGAGGAAGTGAAGTGAATCTTTTAAATCTTATTATATTAAAATTTAAAATATATTTGATATTATTCCATTAGAAATAACTTAATTGTTCAAATTTACTTAATTTAATAATATGTTTATGTTAAAATGAACGTTATGTATTATAAATAAAATAAAAATCGGACCTCGCATAACCCGGTCAAATGGTTACAGAAAATCGTCGTGTAGTACGAATTTGTGTTAAGCGAGGCTTGAAATTTTTACAAAATAAAAATACAAGTTTTAGAAAATATCGAAATTTAACAATATAATTTATTTTTTCCACTAAATTTTTTAAAAATATATACATTTACGTGTCTATTTAATCACTCATTATGACTATCATTTACAATCCTATTTATTCGACTCCTTTTCAGGATTACAAGTTTTCACTATCGGAAGGCTCTTAATATTTTTTAGACTCAACCTTTAAAAATTGCTTGATAAGCGATTATCTGTATTTAGTTTGTGTATTTTGTGATAAGAATCCAAGCACTTTTGTAATCTTCTCTTAAGCCCCAAAATTTATTTCCATTACAAGATCATTTTCTATAAAATAATGGTCTAATTTATATTAAGCCCTTCTCCACCAATATCACGAAAAATGTTAAGTGTCTTTTTGTACTCATCTTTTATTGATGGTACACATTTTTTTCCAGTGACTAATTCTGGCAATTATTTTACCAGCAAGCATTTGAAATAGATTTTTTATGTCTTTTAATATGAATATGAGGAATAGAATATCTTTGTGGTGGTTTTATTTAAGGTATTCAAATCAAACATGTTAATTTATTTTTAAACGATTATTTTTTCTAAAATCGTGTAATACAAGAACATGCCAAAATTCACCAAGCATGTTATATCTTAACTATGTTGTAAAAGTACCGTGTTATACGAGGTACTGGTGTATGTATTTTGAATACCATTTATCCTTTTTGATAATAAGTACCTTGGTGGAAAAATAAAAGAAATATATAACAATACTCATAAAAAATAATAGCTTTAATGGCTTGTTGAAGATGGAAATTTAAAACATAGAAATTAATAAAGATAAAAATTAGCTACGGGGCGAATAATAAAAGTTTCCATCAATACAATTAGCATATATTACACAATAGATGTAGTCGAATTACACTTTATTTAAATTCTATAAATTGAAAAAGTTTTGGCGATCGTCATTTCGTATAAAACACACCATTATCAAGACTGTAATATTTTAATTCCACCAGTATTATACATTTCATTAACTAACGTATTTAATCAGTGATGTCAAAAACTAAATCAATACATTATTAATTTTAAAAATATTCTTGAAACATTATTTTCAAAAATAAATATTCCAATTTTTAAATAATTTCAAACAGCAAGACAGCCAGGTAAAAAGCTAAATTACCGAGTTATAACAATAAAACATTTATATAAATATACCATATTCTCTCCCGAATTGGAGCATATGAATCGAATCACTCCGCATGTGAAGACGTTTTGACAGATCGTTATTCACGAGAATCGTTTGTGGACATGATGAACGGACATCTATCTAGTGCTGCATTTTTAGATTTTTTAAATCTGACAGATGAGGAATCGAACTCGCATTTCCAGATTGTTAGGCGCACAGGCTACCAACAACGCTAACCGGGGAAATATTTATGTAAAATATATTTTTTAAATATATATAGTCTCGGTGCCATAATTATTTATTTTTCATTGTGTATGCTCCAGATTCAAATATTTATCAAGTGGAAACTTATTATGGTAAATTGTATTTTACGAGAATTCTTATTTGAATTATAATAATTATTAGTTGAGCAAATCACTCAACCCTGTCTTAATTTAGACGATTGAACAGATGCCTGTTTTGATTATCAAGAAAACCAGTGTTTTAAAATATTCTCTATGAAATTAAAGCACATGTATCTTCATAATAATCAAAGAAATCTTGAAAAGTTGTTTTTACAAGAATTGATTTATCAGTAAGTGTTAAGTTAAGTTAAGTTAACACATCAAGTGTTCTTTTAGAGATCTTTGAATTAAAAGAAAGCATTTGAGGATTTGAATTTGTGATGATAAAAGACGACAGTAAAAATGATGACAAAACTTTTGTTCTATACCCGTTACGCGTTCAACCCATTGCCATTCCAGACCTTTGTAGTGTTT
>JAGVSQ010000919.1:0-19831 GCA_022683975.1 Rhyacophila evoluta
ATTAAGAATTTAAAATCAATTTCCATCAAGCACCATCAGTCAAAAATATTAATTGCTTTGATATATTAAAATACTTGTATTATTTATATTATATAATATATAAGTAAAAAATAATAGGAAACAAATTTGATAGATGCAACAAATATAATATACCAGATTCGTGTAATAAATATTAACTGTGTGTTTACCGACTCCGAAAATTTTATTTAAAACTTTGGGATTTAAACGAAAATCATTTTCGTCCGGGACGGGCGAAAGCACGATGCCTTCAAATGGAAAAATCAACAAAGTAAATATCAAAAATTTTAATTGTAAATTAATTTTACGTTAATTTCGACCCGGCGAAAGGTCGAGCGGGAAATAATTAATTCGGCGCTCTACCCCTCACACCCCCATTGCCCCCCTTTACTTCAAAATAATAACCGACCCCTGCCACGTGTGCTTTGCCGGTGTTATTGTATGAATTCTGACAAATGCGAGAAAAATGTGAATTTTAGTATTCAATAATTTTTAATTAGCTTAATATTATTAAAAACAAAATTATATCACTAATTAATAATGATATATGAAAGCATGGAATCAAAAAAAAAACATGTTTTAAATACATTATGAGTGAATAGACAGTTCATATACTCCGCTTATGGAGTGGACATCTGCATATAGTAAAAATCCATGTACTCCACTCTCAGAGTGGAAATGGTACGGAAAAATGTATGTTTTATTTGTTTAAAAGAACTTTAGTAAATATCTTTTAGTAATATCTACTGTAAGACAAAAATGTTTACTTAGGGTTTTTTTTTAATTGACATTGAGTTCGATTTTTAAGGCATCATTTATTTCTACATATTTCTAGATATTATGCTTATAGATCTAATATGATTTTATAATGGTGCCAAGAGTCAAATAGCTATCAACAAAATTAATCATTCTTTAGATTATTAATTTAAAAAAATTATTCAGCGGTTGATGATGATAACTGAGAAAAGCCTGACACTCTTTGTTAAATATGCTTTATGGGCCTTCAATTCTGCTTCCCTTTCGAAAACACATTCAATTACTAGCATGATCTGGGACGATGTAAGCAGATTCACAAGTTACACACATTTAATTCTGCTTTCACAAAGAAATAAGTTTTCTGGTGAATTAATTCATAAATTCAGCGCCCTGGAACATATAAAATAGTTGCCCCATCTATTGCTTTTCTAGTTTTTTTAAGCTTTCATGCTTCTTTAAAAAAAAATACTTTCTTCCGGAAACTGTGTTTTCTCGTCGTTTGTTTTTTTTGTGTATATACGTGAAATAATTAGTGCTCATTGATAATTTTTAATAAAACAATAAATTTAATATCACAAATCGTCTTATGGATTATTGTATAGTTATTATCCACGAAAAATGATTATACACATTAAGCTTTGAATTGAATAAAAGTTTACACAACTCAAAATAAAAACTGAGCGATACATGTCTCAGGATAGAAGGGCGCATAGCAACATTAGACTAAGTTCGTACTTTTCACTTGAATAAGGTTAAATGTATATTATTGTGAACCCTAACGTTTCATAAAATATGACTGAAAAAAAAACGTTAATTCATAAGAAATGAATGTATTTGTACACACATTATTCTTAAGATACTGAATTAGGTGCAAAGGCTCTTATTTATTTCAATTATTCGTATGTATTTGTATTGTTGTAATGATTAACTATTTCAGCGCCTAATTATTTGAAAATCAATTGCAACCTACCTGTGGTGCGTGCCTGTTGTACACTACAAGTGTGCCACCCGCCCAATACGGGGATTCCTCGGAGTTTAGCATATTGTTTATTGGCGCTCGCGTTTTCAGTTTAATTTCGTCGACCGAAACGTAAAATATGGTAATGCTCGTAATTTGCGCCAGATGTCGCGTCGATTGACACGCGGAGCTTCGGGCTGGCCCGGTCACGTGTCGTCTGCGAATGGAAGGCTATCGAGCTTTGCGATTGTTTTACTGCCTGTTACGCTGTATTAATTAATTGATTAGATGCAGACACACTAGCTTACTAAAGCTTTAGAAGCGTAGTCAAATAATACACATATTAAACTTTTCTTCGTGTCACATAGAGCTTTTATTAAATTTACATAAATTATTAACACATGCTGCTACGATATTTTTCAAGATACGTGTATTACTACGATTTATGTGTATTTTTTAAATTTAAAAACTCTTTTGTTTATAAACGTACTATTTTTTTATAATAATCAAAATATTGTTCTTAGCATATTCTGCTACTATCAACATAGACGTCTCTCACTTTTTTATTGTAATATTAACCACTTCCCGGGCACGCCCGAGATAACTCGGGTATTGAAAGTTTTCAAAAACGGATGCGCTCGAAATAACTTTTTCATTATTTTAGGTTTTTGACAGTGCAATTATCTAGATTTACATAAATATGAAAATGTAAACAATTTCGAAATAAGTGTTATTTCTAATATTTCTGATTAACCTTTTTAAAGAAATTAATAAATTTAAAATTTTTTGAAGATTTTTTTTTAAAAATGCGACTTAAAGAGCTTT
Organism: Rhyacophila evoluta; assembly: GCA_022683975.1. NCBI lineage: Eukaryota > Metazoa > Arthropoda > Insecta > Trichoptera > Rhyacophilidae > Rhyacophila > Rhyacophila evoluta. The sequence goes on from JAGVSQ010000919.1 coordinate 2,558, forward strand.
TCTTGATGTGCAAATTTTTTTTCTGGACTATTTACAAGTTTTGTGGTTTGTATAAAATAATAAATAAACAGTAGTGAAATTTGATTATGTTCAATATTAAATTTAGATGTGCAGGAATGGCTTAGATTTTGGTTTCTGAGAATTATGATAAATGAAGTGTCAAATAAAATTTTTGTAACAAATAAAGTTTTAAAATTAAAAAAATATATACACGTTTACCTTTTCAATCGGAAGTGAATGCATCGTTCAGTTTTCAGTCAATAAAGTATCCTCAATCGTTTCGAAAACACTCTAATCAGAGTTCAGCGAAACTTTTTTCAATGATACGAACCTAACAGTATTCCCATTGCTGGCACAAAGGTTTAATAACTCATTTTATGGTCCAGCAAACTGCTACCCTGTGGCCAAACGGGGGTGGTGGGAGGTTTGGGGGCAGGGATAGCACAAGACCAGGGAAAATATATGAGGATGAGTTCAAACTTCATCATTCCGAATAGAGTTTGATTCATACGCAGTGAATGAGCTTCAGTTCTTAATACAATCTATTTTCTCCAATAATTTAAAATTAAAAACAATTAGTCTTTACTTTTGAACCATATTATTTTCATAGCTTTAAGACATATTGGGATACTGATTTATTTCCACGTGGACTATTTTTCAAACAACTGAAACTTTATTTGAATATTAAATATAAAATAATGATATCGATACACTATCAATAACCATCGTAAATATACAGCGGAGAAACTTTTAATAAGCTTAAGAAGCCGCGCCAAACACTTTTATGTATGTTAATTTTCTCCACCTAGCATATTTATAATTGAAAAATAAAAAGAAAATATCAATATGGGAGTCCATATAATTATGTAAAGTTTGCTTGTTTAAAATAATGCTTAAATTATACTGTACCATTGAGCATCTTACGAAATGATTTCATCAGTTCAAGTTTAACAATTTCAAAAATAAAGAAAGCTAAATTTGGTTTATTGTTAATGCTAAATGTGGCTTTACACTGTATAAGTATTGAGGTTCAACTACGCAGTAGACGTGTCACGAATAAAATTTTGCAATTGGCATACGGCTACATAATCGGTCACTTGATTTTAATTTATTTTTATTTAATTTATTATTATTTATTTAATTATTAAGAGTAAAGATATTGGTTGATATTGTACGTTTTAAATAGTGAGCAAAAATGAAATGGTTTAAAAAATTGTTATTTTGTTTTCACCATGTTGTCTTCGCAAGAAGAGAATATGGATCTACACAGTGTGGAGATGTTTGCATTAAAAGTGGAGTATATGGAAATCCACAGTGTGAAGACATGACATGTCAGACGATTGTTCAACCCAATAGGCGTCCAGTCATGTATTTTCGGATTTTAAAAATCCGGCAGATGTGGGAATCAAATGCGTATTCCCCAGATAAGAACAAATGGAAATAAGTTAGTATGTGTCAAAGATGCTTATTAATTGTTGAAGTCATTAATTCAATTTAATTCATAGTACGCCTTTCTTTCGTCGAGCTTTAAGCTTACGACTTCGTTATAAATGAAACGGTTACCTACTGCCAGCTGTATTTACGCCATTGTTTGATATCATCCTTCCTTTTGTCCAGCGGTCTTTAAATACATCGTTGTTTACACTTTGCTTACACTTTACAAGTTTTACTGCCATTCTGGTGCTGTGGTGGACAGTCACAGTGGCTTTTAGAACTTTCAAATGAATAAATACTACATTTCGAAGTTACTCCATAATAACGTCTGTGCCTCCTTTAATCATAATATGGCTTACTTATAAAGGATTTTAGTTTTGTAAATAATTCCCCACGACTATTAATATTATTTAAATATTTTGTTAATAGTCCTTGTATTCAGATAATATACTCGTTTGTTAAAAGTTTTTCTAATCTCTATTATATTTTACAGTTAATTTACGAATTGTTAAAAACTAAATTCTTATTTATAATGTACATACAAATACTTTCAGAGACAATGATTTAAAATTTGGCTGCGACGATGTTTTAAAAATCCTGTAATACTTTGTAGAAATAATATTCTTTTTAAATATAATGTCATCGTGCGTGATATTTAATGATAATTTACATATAGGCATACAAACCATCATTGTTAGCAATTATGGCCGTTATCTCGAACAACGTTATTATCATTGCTTGGCGTTTAGATGGTTAAAGCCATTATGTAATTATGGTATTTTAATGACGAGCTTATTACATTTAAAATGATACTGCTGTACACGCGCGAGTACATATTTATAGAAAAAAAAATCAGCCCACATAAGTGAGAAATATTAATATATATAAATAATAAATGCTGCATTTAATTTTACCATGTCCGCTCCGATATTGGATTACATGGACCTACACGTTGCGAATGTGTTCAATCCAGAAATGGAGTAAATGAATCTCTGCAATGTGACAAGTCTGCAGAGTTTTAGTTTTTAGTTGTCAACCAATTGCTTAGCCTATCTGGTATCCAGCCCTGTTTCTTTATTTTGTTAAATAGTAAATTAAGAAGATACCATCAATTAAAACTGGTTAATAGTAAAATAACTTTCTAAAATGATATAATTTTATTTTATAATAGATTATGTAATTGAATTGTAAAGATAGCTCCTTCTAAATCTCCATATGACTTATCTGATAAGAAACGGTTATTATCGGTTTAAAATCACCCTAAATCGCTTAATACGTGATAAATATATTCCTCTTACCAAACTAGGGCGAAATAAAAACGAGAAAAGAATTTTTACGGTATTGTTATAAACGTAATAAAGTTATCACTGAGATCATTGGGCATCCAAAAACACGAAGAATTTTCTGCAAAACGTTTCCACGAAAACAATAATTTTGATATTTGCTTCCAAGTCACGTTTGCTGTGGTACTATAACCTTCCAAGCAAATGCTAGAGCTATTTTCTCATAGCAAACAATACTATCGCCATATACACGAGAAGACATTTCGACAGGTATAGTTCTCATGAAATGCACTTATAAAATATTCATCTCAAAAATGAATAACAGTTCTACATTTTCATATGGTTTTAACCCAAATAAATATCCACACATTAAATTTATGAATTATTTCGTTATAACATTTTTTTTTCACAATGTCCATTCCAAAGTGGAAAATTATGGATCTAAACAGTGCTAAAACGATACTATAGTAACCCATTGAAAAAATAAACGAATGTTTACAGCAGAAAATGAAATTGTGTTGCAGTTTTTTTTTGCCATGTCCGTTTTGAAAGTGGAGCATATGGATCCACAGAGTGAAGATATTCGCTTCAAAACTGGAGCATATGAATATCCGCAAAGTGAAGACATCTGTTGACAGATTATTTTTAACGAGAGTTGCTTTAAGTCGATCCCTTCACACAACTGTAACCAACCACCAGTACGTGTTTGGATTTTTAAGAATTGAGCAGGTGTGGGAATCGAACTTGCCAGCTCTAGCTACGAAACGCGGACGCCAGCCAATCAGGCAAACTAAACTTTAGTTTTTAATATACTTTCAGTGTTAGCATTTTGGTATTTGTCCATAATATTTTTACAGACAAAACTATTTATACATTATCTTCTATAATTAACAGATTGTCAAATATCTAGCAGACATGGAAATCAAGTTCCCAATCTCTAAACTAACGAGAAATAATACTGATAAAGCACTGATTTTGTTAATAATATACTAAACTATTTATATGGACATAAATCATCTGTCCAGCATTCTGTATTAGTCAATATTATGGTGCTGTCAATTTTATTTTTTTTATGAAATAAATCCCATCAAGTTTTTTTTAAATTGAACAATTACTTTAAAGATAACCAAAACTTACAGAAAGCAACTGTATTATCAAAAAACGAATTATTATATTAGAGAATATAGCGGGATATAATTTCAAAAGTCACTCTGATTATAAAAATTCAAATTTCGAATATTATAATATGATTTATGTAATGAATTTTTAATGTGTTGATTCTTCAAATATATTCTGCTCTTTGTTCCTAAAAGAAAAAACGTCTCTTTCTTCTCTTTCTTTCCCATCTCAACACGTAGATAATATACATGAGTTTAATAATTTAATCTGAAAATTATATGTGTGTTGCGTTGTGTATGACTTTTTCCGACTGTAACTGTCGAGGGTGAGATTTCGCAATCTGGTGGCTCAAACACAATAATAACCTTTTGTCCCGCTTAAGTATGATACTTTACTGAAAGAATATGTCGTATAGGATGAGAGCTCCGCAGGAAAATATACATAGTTTATCAAAAGTCAATAAACTACCAAACAAAAGATTGTATTAAACGCTTAAGATATTGTTTCACAATTCCATTTTCAAATAATTTATGATATGAATAAAAAAGTAATCAAATGATGAACTTATACAAATCACACAAAAAACTCATAATTATATCGTGCTATAACATATTTCCCCTGTAGCGTAGTTAGTAGCGTATGCGCCTAGCAATCCAAGAAATGTGGGCTAGATTCTTCATTTGTAAGATTTTACAAATTAAAAAATGCAGGACTGGACGCCCATTGGGTTGAGCAATTGTCTGACTAAGCAATTCTCGTGAAAAATAATCTGTCAAGTGTGGTTATGTTCACACTGTGTAGATCCATATGCGCCCACTTTGGGATCGAACATGGTAAAAAAAATGTTTATTATATGGTGAGTGGCTATTTTTCAGTTACAGGAATCTTGTATGACTTGTTTATTTTCAAAAATAATATCAAATCACTCGGTTTCTTTTCTATCATACTTCATATCAATATACATGTTATTTGGTGTAAACTGTGGTGTTATAAACGCAAAAGTACCGTTAAGTATACCAACAGTTTCACAGGAGATTTTTTCGGAACATACCACAGTACCTAATTCAGTTTCAATGAAGCCCAACTATTATCAAACTCTGATGTCAAGAATCGGAAAGTTATTCTCTGTCAGCTGAGATAGTGAAAACAATCGGCGATACATTTAGCAGTCATTGATGAAAAATAATATTGCACACGCATAGCAATGGACCGTATCAAAGATTAATAATATCTAAATGGGTTGATATTCTCCTGTGTTGTATACTTAAAGATGTCCTGGATGAAATATAAAAAAGATATGTTCGCCATTTATCACAATATGAGCATTATAATATTATATGAAGAAAATATGTGAGTATTTTTGTATTGTATTTTTTTATTCTTTATATTTTAAATTGTTTTTTAATAAATTATTAAAATTTAGTTTCATAAGATATAAAAAAGCATGTCTTCGAATAAAATATCTACTACTTCTTTATCATTAACTACAAAGCTTTTTAAAAAAATATTTTGTGAGACTGACAACTGAGTGGCCTTATTTAAAATAAAACATTTAAATGGTGATTTGCAGAGAAACGTTTTTTCAGACATTTTCGCAAAAATAAGGTTCCCATTTGACTTGTTTTGTAAGGGATCACTGTCAGACAACGGTCATATTAGAAAGTTTCAAGCGATCTGAAGTGCAAAGTTCGTCGTTACTTTAGGGGTGGAGGGCGGCTGATGGTTTAGGTGCCAGTTTCTCTGCCAACTTCATTTTATAGCTTCTCAAAACGTTTATGAACGTAAAACTGTACTTGAATGTTGAGAGACTCGCTAAATATAAATGGTCCACTAAGTGAAGTGAACATTTCGCTCTCTTAAAAGATGATATTGTATTTTGTTACTATTAAAAAAAAAGAATTTAACAGCTACGTCAAAGCCAGATTATTTTAAAAATATTCTTTTATTTCATAAAAAGCACAGATAAATAATATTTTTTAATATTGAAAAGCAATGTACAATTTAAAAATAGTTTTGATTTCCATTTTCTGATATATTTATTTGGAAGAGTTAACTCATTCATACCGTTTATAAATCGTTTCGTATTGTATGAAATCATATTATATTTCAATTTTTTTTTTACCATGTTCGCTCCCAAATTGGCGCATATGGATCTACACAGTATGAAGATATCCACTTCGAAAGTGAAGTATATGGATCTCCGCAATGTAAAGACGGCTTGACAGATTAATGTTTACGAGAATTGTTTGTCAAACAATTGCTCAACCCAATGGGTATCCAGTTCTGTATTTATGGATTTTTAAAATCCGGTAGATGGGGAATCGAACCCGCATTCCCCGGATTGTTCGGCGCGCACGCTACCAACTGCGTTACCGGGGAGATATTTTCATAGATCATACAAATTATGAGCATTTGACTGTATGACCAGATCAGATTTCAAAATATAATGGATAATATGTTTCCCATGATATTTAAGTCCATACAGTATATCATATACATGTAATATTTATAATTCTACTGAATAGAAAATATTTTTACCACGTATCTAATAAAATACGTTTTGAGTAGGATACAATAAAATTATTGAGAACATAAATTTGTATTTGATCGATTTAATAACAATCAAACTTTACTTTTCAATTTGTCAAGTTTATTGCGTTTTAAATGCTTATTATGATAAGAAAACTGCTAATTTGTAATTTTAACCAAATATTTATGACTTCATAATTTTAATATCTTTTTATGTAGATGACTATATTTTCTGTGTTAAAATTACACACTATTTTTCCATATTTTGGCAATTAAAAAAAAATAATATTGGATAATGTATAACATTCTACATTCATATTTAAGTCTGCGATAGCTGAATGACTAGCGCTTAAAGCGTGGAGGATTTAGGTTTGAATACCACCATTACATAATTAAAAAAAAAAACTGGATGCTCAATGAATTGAGCAATAAGATAAAAATTCTGTCTACGTAAGTCTTTACAATGTGGATATCCATATATGTCGTGATGAAGTAATTAATACCTAGTAAACCACGAGAAACCACAAAAATACAAGAAATGAAAAGCAAACTCTCTGCAATAAAGATAATTAAATTATATTCATTTTTTCAATGTTAACATACAAAGATATGATTTAGTTTAATGGTTACGTAAAAACATATGATATTTGATGTAATAATATTGCTTGATTTTCTTCGTATTTTAGTAATTTGTATCGTATTGTATTGTCGTGAACATAATCCATTTATGGAGTAACCATTTTTATATTTATAAGATACACATGTTTAAGTTTTGGAAATAGCGTGATAAAGTATATAATAATATGATAACGTGGAAAAAGTTTTTGTTAAAACATAACATAGTTATAAAATTTTGAATGTAGAACCTTTTTGTAATAAATTCGTGTAAAATAAACATGATAAATGCAGCACGGATGTCCGGTAAAATCATCGTCGGAAGTGACGTTTGCTATTCGCTGGTTCGTTATGTATTGCGCTTGTCAAACTTAATCAGATTGTAGTACGGAGCGCGAGTTGGAAAATATATTTCACCTGACACACTGCGAAATTGCAAAGTTATTCGGTCACTAACTTCGCCATCTAACACTGTCATAACTATGGTTTTCGAACAGAACAATAAATAATAAAGGCAACACTTTAAAACCTCTTTCACGGTGTTCAAACGCTTCGCACATTTTGCAGAACAAACTTTCATTTGAAATTGTTGTCTGTGCTCAAAGCGCCTGGGAAAATAAGCTATGACTTAAATATGAAAAAGCTCAAAGAAATAGTATGTGATCAGCACGACACTTCTTTGGAGCAAAACAAAATGTACTACTCTTTGACATTAGCGAGAAAACTCTTCTTACGTATTAGGAAATGCTTTATTTTAAAGCAAGTTTTTCTGTATGACAATGTATCATAGTTTGATGATTTTTTTCATCATTTCTGCTTCAAAAGTGGAGTAGATGTCAACAGTATACAAATGAGCCATACAGAGATCGAATATTTTTATAGATCCTCCACCGTTTTAACTTATTTTTGAGAGATATTTTTCGTGAGATTGGTTGTCAGCTTATTTTTCAAACCATAAAGAATTCAGTTATACTTATTTGATTAAAAAAAAATAGCCATCAAATTCGAATAGAAAATTCTTTATTTGAAAGCACGCATCGGGGAGTATGATTTTTTACTTGATGTAATAACCTAAATCTATCTTTTCTGATTATTTAATTAAATTGGCCGAAAAATAAACGCATTCTTCAACATCTGAGGTTTCGGCTTAAAATAATACAACAAAAAAAAAACAAAGATGCAGAACTGAATATCTAATTCGTTGAGCAATTCACTGATAACTAATTCTCATAACAGAAAGTTGTAAAAAATCCTCAAGGAAAAGGCTAGAAAATGTAATATTTGCAAGTTACATTTCAATACAATTTTCATTCAGTAATTATTATTTGTGATCTAATAATCAGTTTACAAACACTTTTTGGTGGACTATGCAAAAAAATGTCTTCTACAGAGACGCCTCCTACCCACGGTGCGGCTCTGCTCTTACTGGGCTAACATTTAATTATTTCAACACTGCAAGAAACTCTCTACACATATATATATATATATGTATAGAGAGAGAGTATGTCTAATAATATTTGGTCTACGAATTAAATCCACGTCCCAACGCAAGATTAATTTCCATTCAACAAGACAGCAAGCCAAGCGATAATAACACCGTGTGTTTAAATTAATATTATACATACGTCTTCTACTTAGGCGGCCAAACAACTCGGCTTATTGTGTTGGCCTTCCACAGCATTAATATTGACTTCAATATTTCATGGTCAGACTTAACAATACATTTATATATTTATAATATAAGTCATGATTTGGAATCATAAAGAACATACAGGGAAAATAAAATGACTATTTATTTTTCAAACAATATCAGCCTTGAATGTGGACAGATTTGACGATAATTTATTTTTAATCAACTTGTTGGTCTTCCGGCTCTGCGTCTTTGGATTTAATATTATGCAGCTGCGTGACTTGAGCCGGTGACCTTTGGGACTGGGCCCGCGCTTATTTAAGTTAATTTACACATTAAGGGAGTTATGGCAAGTAATATCTTTATGGAAATATGGCAAGTAATTTTTACTTTGCTTGCGTGTTACTGCAAGATTTTTTTTAAATTGTGGTTGCAATATTGAGTAACTAAGCTATTTTTTTAAATTAAAACAAATAGATTGTTTCATTTTTTATTTAAATCCGCTTGTAGAATAAAAGTGACTGTGTTAAATTATATAAAAGTTGGACTAACTTTACCTTTAAATTTTTTCGATTTTCTAATAATGCATTCCTGTGAATCCTTTTGTCCCAATAAAATATTACTCGGATTAATGACATAATAAGTTGAATAATGAAAAACGCTTTTAAGTCAAATATTATTATGCATTAATATGTTCATAATGGAGTATTATTATTTTGTGTTGAACTTTGTCAATAATATAGAATTAAAAAAAAAATCTCACATATGTTTACAGGGAAAATAACTAAAACACAATTGCCAAAGCAGACGGACTTATTATGTCACTGAAGTTAAAATGAAATTCAAAAAAATAAGCAACTAAATGTTTGTATATGTACAACCTAAAAATAAAAAAAAATGAGGATATTTCTTTTAAGGAGCAACGATATACATTTATATAAAAGTATATATTTTCTTCTTGATTAGGTAGTAATCCAGCTAAAGAATTAAGCTCCAAAAACTATGTATTTTAAGCCGAATGTGCCATTTTTACTTGTTGTATATTAAAATAGATATTACCTCCTCTGCAGCGTTGCAGATAGCGTGTGCGTATAGCAATCCGAAGAATACGGATTCGATTCCCCATCTGTCAGATTTTAAAGATCCAAAAATAAAGGACTGGACGCCGATTGTGTTGAAAAATTGTCTGATTAACAATTCTCGTGAAAATAATCTGTCGCAACGTCTTCACATTGTGGAGATCCATACACTCCACATTTGAAGTGGGTATTTTCACACTGTGTAGATCTATATGCTCCAATTTGATATCAGACATGGTAGAAGAAGAAAAAGAAAATAGGTATATAATGGTAGGAGAAATTTTTGATGAATAATGGAATCAATGCTGTATACATAGAGAACTAGTTTAGAATAGAATCACTTAATGAAAATATGTAAATGTGTATAATATAAAAATATGATTCAAAAGTATTTATTTTATTTATTATAGAACACATAGTAATTAACTATAAATGTATTTATACAATGTTTATATATTTAAATAAATACATATTTTTACAGAACTTGAGTGATAAGCGCATTAGGAATAATTAAAATCTATCGTTTTATAATGCGTATATGAAATCGGCGATTTCGCGACAGTAGCAAGTCATTATAACCCTTGCATAATATTCTCATCGTCCACCGCATTTCTCAAACTTGTGCTTAATTTGGAGTTTGAACAGCTTCCGAGTGCGGTCTAAACTGACTGAAGTTGGTTGCATTCTGCTGCTTATTCTATAATATACACAAAAGTAAACTGCACTTGTACACCAATATTGTAACTGTTTGAAATGCTTTGGTATTATAAGGAAACACGAGTTCGTATGGAAGTAAATATCCATAACCAAAATAACGATTTTTCATTTGATACGTTAGCATATTTTAAATATATTTTTTAAATAAGCTACAATAACTAACAATTCGGTTGGTTATCTTATACCGCATAAAACCAAAAAATGACAAAGCTTACTTTTTATATTACAACATGATGCTGACAATTGTGTTTCAAATGAATTATAATACGATACAAATCAATCGTGGTGAGTTGGTTATCTTGTTCTGAACAAAACTAAATGTACATATTAAAACATACGTTTTACAAGAATTTAAGCTACATATTTTTAAAAAAAATGGATACATAGGATCATTTTCATTTTACAATGTAAGTAACGTATAAATAAAATTAATGCAACGTTTTCATTGGCCGCACAACAAAAACTGTCACCATTACTCACGAAGGTTCGACAGTGACCATTATGGCTCCTTTTTCCTTGTCAAATAAATTAATGCTAATAAAGAAGACGACAACGCTTCCGCTGGGCCGGAGATAAGGGCGCGGACCCCTCCGCATCCCTCCGCGCCTGGTCCGTGTCTCCGTGATAGGCGTCCAACCCTAACCACAAAAAATAATCTGGATATTGCCCTCCCAGAAGTTAGTGGTACATAAACCGATCTAATTTATAGTGTCCCGTGGGTACCGTTTAGGCTTTTCCACTCAGAACCAACTACTAGTACAGAACGTGGTTGCCAACTGGTTTTGACGTTTAATGAAATTATTTTCGTATTTATTTGAAAATATTTGAAAACTTTTCATTATTTTGATCAAGTGATACTAAAAGAGCTTTTTCTGTGAAAAAGAGCTTATAATCGAAATGTTTATTTTATTTTCTTTTGAGCTTATTAATTAAAATCCACGTTATTTAATACTAAGCTTTTAAAATATTAAAATTATTATCATATCGACTGTTGAAAGAAAAAAGGATGCAAACCACACAGATCAAAATTTACAGGACGCAAAAAAATGTTTATTTAATGATTTTGGGAAAAAGTCAAAACATTAAATAGGCAAAACTTTGAAGTGCAAGAAGACTAAAATTGTTTCTTTATTTATAATATTAATTTAATATTTTATTTAAGAAAAACTAGTAAAAATAATGAGGTGGAAGCCCTTTTTCATGATCGCAAATTTCATCGACCATCCTTTTTTCAAACTTAAAAGCTAAATTTAGATACTGATTCGATATTTTCAGCTTACATTATTATAATATAATCTGTAGTAAGGTACAATTCCCATTGGGTTGAGCAATTGTTTGACAAGCGATTCTCGTAAAAGATAAGCTGTCAAAAACGTCTTCACATGACGGAGATCCATTTACTCCACTCGGAGTGGATATCTTCATACTGTGTAGATCCATATGCTCCAGTTTGGGAGCGAACATGGTTTCAAGGTACATAAATTGTGATTACCGAATAAAAGGTGTTTTGTAAAAAAACAAAGGGTTACGTCCTTTTTCTTCTCACAGTCGATATAATTTAACACTATGTATTAAAATAAAAATGTGCTTAATTTGAAAAATGTTTGTTTTGCCGCAATAATTATACGTTAAAGCACTCATTTTCTTGTATCAAATGCTTTACGTTTAACGTAATATCTAGTTATTGGTACCGTTGAATAATGCTATATTAGAATATGTTGTTTAACGTGAAACAGTATTTTACGAAAATCATACATTCAAAGTAGAAAGAAGTATGCATGAAACAAAGAAGAAGACATTAGAATGAAAGTTTTACTAAAATTAAGAAAGAAATATTATAAATGGAGTATATATTATTATATAAATATATTCAGAATTTCTACTTCTAGAAGAACTTCTAAATTTCAATTCGATCCATGTTTTAAATTTTCTGAAGTACCTTTATGGTAAAGTTATCTAAATTACGCAAGTATCATTACACAGGAAATACTAGTGAAAGTGTTTGTTTTTTTATTAAAAAGGCTTTATACTCAGGCGCCCTCGTGAGGTACATTGGTACGGCATGGTCATGTTGACAGGTAGTTATCACCGCGCTTATCATATTAACACTTCTCATCGGTGGTGGATAGTGAGTGACCAGTAAGTGACCAGCCTGTATGTATTGGATGACGTTAGTATGCGTGTTAAGTAGCGTCGATCACTCATTCGAATTGTGTCATTATATCTCAGAGGGAAATGAATGGGCATTTGAATTGCACGTACACAGTGGCTCAGTGTATAAATGATATCTGCGTTGGAATATCACCTGCATTTCTTGCACGCATTTTATATTTTTTGACTTAAATCATTTTTATAGCCAATTATGATAATTGATCTAGTAGGTATTGTATAATTTAATACACTTTCAACTAGACACTTTGGGTCCAGCGTCGTAGCTTTTAGAATATAGTAGTAAAACCGAAGTTAGCAATGTTTTTATATTATGATATGATATTTGTCTTTATATTTAGGGTGGAAATTTTTGAAAAAATAAAATATTATTTAATTTTCTGTATCGATCTCTTTGATAGTTTGTTTACCACTGCGTCTGCCGTGCTGATATTTCTATAGCGTATTTCAGACCAAAAGTTTTCCATTCAAAAGACCGAGCCGAAGAAAAATGAGCGTCGTGTGTTTTATGCTTTATATATGATAAAAAAAACCGTCCACGAGATAAACTTGTCGCGAGGAAAGGGCCGCCTATTACCATTTCAATTTTTCCTTTGAAGGTGAACTCTTTGTACGGGCAGAGATGCGTCAGTAAGTGTTTTATAAGGCGCTTCTCTATGAGGGGTGGTTTCTTGAATTAGGGTGATGCGCGCTTGGAGGGTACTTGACTTTAATGTTTGCTTTGAAGAAAAGGGTTTCGACCCTATTCCTCTTTTTAAACTAAAGAAAGTTTATAATGAAGGAGAAACGTTTATGTCAAAAGGAATGCTAGTGTTTATTTAAAGGATAACATATTATTTCGTCTCTGTTATTTGATAATGCAAGTAGAAAATATGTTTTTTTAGTTCGTCCTCGCTGTAGGGTAAATACATTTTATATTTCAGGGTCTCCTTTGGTTTAGTTTGTCACTTTTTTATAACTTTAAGAATAATATTTATATTATTTTTCAAGTATAATATTTTATTTTATTTATTCAATAAACTCCATACTATTTTCTGACACAAATAGAAAGAGTTTAAGCACACAAATTATTATACGGTGCTTTATTTATTTATTTAACTTTGACTATACAAAATCTAGACCCTGGAAAGAGTACTACATTTTAATATTTTAGGTGTAATTTTTAATTTTATTCTTGGGGTTTCTTTAAGCATTCGTCCTAGAAAGAATTTGGCTGAATTCTAAGACCAAAATTGCTAAATAATTAAATATTGATTTACTTATGGAAAGTCTACTTGCAAACGAATCATTAGATATACGAAATATATTAAGCTGATATCGGATTGAAAACACTTACTGAATTAGCTCGTCGTCTGTATAAGACGATACACAATATTTGAAATCTTGCTTGTAAAAGTCTTGGTAAAGTATCCGAACAGAAATAATAGGTACAATTTTTTTTTTATCTTCTTATAGTTTTGTATTATATTCCGAATTATGCTGAATGGGTGCAGTGGTATTTGAGGGTATATTTTCAATGTGATCTTATTTCACTATACTAAAATTTAATGTTGAACATTTTAAACAAGTGTTTTTTGTATAAAAAAAACCATAAAGCTGTTTTTTAATGTTTAATTTTGATTGTTTACTTTGAAATTGATTTTTTCTACTGGCTTACATTGTATATCCCATAGTTACATATTATATAATTAAAAATACAAAAAATAGCAGACAACTGGCTTACATTAAAGATAATATATTATCATGATAAGTCTTGAATAAGCAGCAGCTAAATGATGACACCAAACTCTTATAGGAAATTGCGGAAAATTTATTAGTTGAAAAAGTAAATAAATGTTGTAATTGCAATTGATTTAGTATACTTAACGTATTTTTTCTAATGTTGTCACATAACACGTTATATATGTATAGAACTCATTATAGGTATGTTTTTTATATTGCTGTATTTTTATTTTCATATCGACTGTAAGATTTACTAAAATAAAATAAATATGAAAATTAACACGTATAAAACTTTTAACCGTTACGTAAACATATTGTTGCGAGTGAAATTTCGTGGCAAATAATATGGCCGTAAAATAATTTTGTAGGTACACGAGTAGGTGGAATAATGAATGCCAACAATGCTCACCTCGAATCTCCATTTGTCATGCCGTTGGCCGGGACATTTCATTCATGACGCTTTACAAAAAGATACATTATCGTGACAAAACACGTCACCGGAACGAAGAATGACGCGACGGAATAGTCACACTGGTTGACTTTTACAGAACACTATATCTGTCAAAATGTGAAAGCAGGAAAAGGATACAATTCATGTCAAATGACAGAATCATGTACCTTTATAAATTCACATTTACATTAGAACGAGAAAAGATTCTGTAAAGTAAAATTCAATTCGTTCTTTATTTGAATTCTTTCTTTGTTTGTGTTTACAAATAAGAAAATTGTTATTTATTCTCTCGAAATTGGTTCTTACAAATTAAATACAAATCAAAATTTCTTTTGACTCTCAAAGAAAATAAGGGACAACAAACTTATTGAAATAACTAATAAAAATAAGCAAATTATATACTATATTTATCAGTAAATTATTTTATATGTAAATAGATACCTTTTATTCTCATAAATTGATAACCGTTTATTTTGAAGATGTCGTTTGACAAAAAAGAAAAAAAATATTGTGTGTAATTGATAAATAGAGCATTAACTGAAAAGCATATTTTATTTACCGTAATATCAATAATAGTGCTATAAAATGTATACAAACTATTTTTATGTTATAAAAAATATATTTCATAAATAAACAAAAATTGCAATTATATTCCTGTTTCAAACGTTTTTAGGAGATTCATACATATTTAATATTATTGTATTAGCAGACGTTAATGATTAATAAAAGAGATATTTTGTTGAATAAACTTAAATAATATATTTTGATAGCTGTACAAATTACAGTCTAAAAAGAGGGTTATAATAGTTCAAAATATTAAAATGGGGCTAATAGTTCAGTGTGTGAGAAGCTGGAGTAAATTATAGACTAGAAATATAGGACTAGTTTCTACGAAAATAATAATAAAAAATTCTCCTCAAATGAAGAATAGTTAAAAATGAATAAATGGTATTAAATTTTATGGTCTAATTTTTTCTAATACTCCATAATAGTACGCAGTAAGTCAGTTCGTTTATAAATACAATTTCAATTGCAATCCAAATGCCGTTTTAATTAAATTTAAGCAAATTATATACAACGTATAACAATATATCGCTCGTGATGAAGCAATTCCTCGTATACCACACAGGAAAAACAAATACAAAAGATGAAAAAAACTCTCTGTAGTCAATGAGACTCATAGATAGTCAATGTGTCTCCCCGGTAGCGTAGTTGGTAGCGTGCGTGCCTAGAAATCCGGGGAATGCGGGCTCGATTCCCCTTCTGTCGGATTTTTTAAATTTGAAAATGCAGGCTGCATGACCATTGGGTTGAGTAATTGTCTGACAAATAATTCTCGTGAAAAATAATCTGCCAAGACGTCTTCACATTGCGGATATCTATATACTCCTCTTTCGGAGTGGAGCATATCCTCTCTATCTATATGGTATAAAAATAATAGTCAATATTCTTAAATGAAATTTGGTATTTTTTAGTGTAAATATCAGTTAATTTGAGTCGTCTAGTTCCTATCTACCATAAGTGCACTTTGGTAAAATGTTGGCAAATCGTTTTTTTCTCGTTTGTTTTTTTTTTAATAAAAATAAAAATCTAGGAAATTATTTATTTGTGGGCTTTTTTATTAGACGACGGATGTTTGGAGTAAAATTAAATATGTGCTTTATTTAAATTTTAGGAGTGATTACGATAATAATAATTAATTCGTGATTTTCAAATCAGCTTTTATAGGGTTTTATCGTCGTTGGGAACTGATTTCTGATTATGATGTTAAATAGAGACTAGAATAAAACTTCATATTTAGTTCAAAATTTGACAAAAAGTGCACTTATCGTAGATAAGAAATAGATGACTCATTTGATAGTAGCATAAAAAATATTTGGAATTTAATATTCCTAATAATAGTTATTGAAGATATTTTTCATCTTTAGCAATTCTTCAATTTGATTTGTGAAAATAATATGATAGTATCTTACTGAAAATTCACTGAAGGGTGTTATATATCATAGGAGATTTGGGTAAGTACATGGAATTCATTGATAAAGGAGTTTTTTCCGATAACGTTGAATTTAAAAAGAACTAATGCAGCGAAACATTAGGGGAGAGCATCACTTACAATCGAGTCAGTTGTACATGCTTCCTGTTCCTTGCGGCCACCCCCCTCCCCTGTCCTTTCTTTCATCCCCCGAGCGTTATTGGCAGTGTGACGTCTGCATTTCCGTAATTATACGACAGATAGTGAAAGCCATTTCCTTTGGGGGTTGGCGGACACAGAGCACCGGGGTAGAAACTAGGGACTGCAATCACGAATAGTATAATAATAAAAAAATTAATTATTTTATTTTTAATCGAGCTATGTACGACAAATTTGATGCATTTAAACTAAAAACTCATTTGAACTTTGTGATTTAAAAAAAATGTTTATGTTACTAAGTTCGAGTTTCGTTACTAAGAATATTATCAGGTTGTATTCTGTATCCTCCGGAGCTTGAAAAGTAGCGTGACCTCTTTCCTTTCCACATATATATA
>JAGVSQ010000919.1:19841-33169 GCA_022683975.1 Rhyacophila evoluta
TGATTAAAAATGAAACCCGTCCGTCTTGAAATTGATTTGATATCAACTGTATATATATATATGTTATACCATGTTTGCTCGTAAAGTGGAGCATATGGATCTACACAGTACGAAGATATCCACTCCGAGTCGAGTATATGGATCTCCATTATGTGAAGACGTCTTGACAGATTATTTTTTACGAGAATCGTTTGTCATACAAAAGATGGACCCAATGAGCATCCAGGCTCCATTTTTAGATTTTTAAAACCCAACAGATGGGGATTCGAGCCCATATTCTCTGGATTGCTAAGTGCGCACGCTACCGACTATGCTAACCGGGAGACTAGTTTTGGAAGTACATAAATATCAAAAAAATTTGGAGTTTTAGAAAGTTTTAGTATTTGAAAATATTTTTGTAGCTTTGCGTTTGAAATTGGTTCATGTTTGCAAATTTAATTTAGTATCTTGTATCGAGTGAATTTTTCTAATCTTCAAGACAAAAAATTGTTGCAATTAACGAACTTTAAAAACTAATCAACATAAAAAAAAAACATAATGGACGATGGCCAATAATTAGTTTTCTAATATGTAAAAATATTGATATATCTAATATTTCTAAATTATTAAAACGAAAAGATAACAATGATCATTGCTTATTTTGATACTGAAAAATTGAACTTTAATTGAATGGAATTTGAATTGTTATATTACTGGTTATGATTGTATTTTTAGTGTGTTGTGAGTTTAATTTGAAATTCTTGAATACAATAAGATATATAAAATACCGGAATATTTTTACCGATAAAAAAACCGGTATTTTGCCGTCAAGAAATTAAACAGCATTGCAAACCACAGAATGGGCGAGACGTGAGGAGAGACTGTGGTCATACCTAGACATGGTAAAAGGAAAGGGGGTTGTTTTCTATGAAAGGGATGAACATCTGATGGAAATTAGATTATTTTCAAATTATCCTCAGATAAATAGCTCTTGAATTTAAAATACTTCAAATTCCGCTCTCTGTAAATTATACGTAATGACATATCTATTAAATATTTATTGTAAACAAAATTATACTGAAAATGTGATTTATTTTTGTATGCAATCATATTAAAATTATGTTAGCTATTAAATAATTTATTTTATATTTTAGCCTTGAATGAAATTACTATAAATACTTTGATATTTATAGTAATTTCATTCAAGTATAAAATATAAAATAAATACTTTGATATTTATTTGGATTGAACACGATTTACTCGGTTCGTATATCATAGAACGGAAAAATTTGATTTACAGTACACAAAACTTGATATTTACGTAAATGAAAATTTTTTGGCTATAGTGTATAACACAAATATTTCATTTTCAGATATTTAAAAACAATTTACTGGCTTTAATAAAAGGATCCACCCTCTTACTTTCACCAGTTCAGTTTAGTTATTTTTAACATTGTACCACTCTTTTAAATATATCTATATGATGCTGATATGAATAATGAGTGATTGAAAAATGTTTATATCAGAATTAAATCTAATTTTCTATTAAACAGTATACCCTCATGGACAGAAAATTAATTCTCCCTTATTTAAGTTATTCTGGGAATTATTCATAATTTCACTTGATTAGTTTATCCTTAATACTAAGAAGAAGCCGGCATTATTAAGATACTCGTGAGTAAGCACTTATAATTTTGTATTGCTGAATAATAATTTCACTTGGATGATGTTATGCCATGATAGTATTTTAATTTATTCAATAAATAGGGGTTAGTTTATGGAATATCGAAAATATATGTACCAATTTATGACGTAGATATATTAAATGTTTCAAAGTATGTTTTATGAAGGAGATATATATGGATGCACTGTAAGTATGTATTTTATATTAAAGTAGATTTGTAGACTGAAAATTAATGTTGGGTTGAAATATTATTTAATGACGTTTTCTAACAATATTACGTTATATTATTATTTTTGTCTTTAAAATCAGTTTTCTCTCAGTACTATTAGGTGATTTTTTACACCATGTTTACTGCGAAAGTGAAGCACATAAATTTACACACAGTGTGAAGATATCTACTCCGAAATGGAATATATGAATCTCCGTAATGTGAAGGACAGATTGACAGATTATTTTTACGAGAAACGTTTGTCAGATAATTTTATTGCTCAACTCAATGGGCATCCAGTACTGTATTTCATTCCTGGGAATCGAATCCACGTTCCCCAGATTGCTAGGCTTGACAAATATAGATGATAGTTACGTATTGTTCGATTGACTATTACGTTGAAATTTTTTTGAATTATACTTTATAATTTTAAAATGTTTTTATTTACATAAAAAAAGTTCACGTAAAGTGTGTTTGGTAATAAATAACAATGCAAGTTTTTATAAAACAATTTTCCAGCTTCCGTCCCTGGCATGGCTTTTCACGCTCCAGTAGCAAAGAAAAAAGATCATTTTGGTTCCATTACGAAAATAAACGCCGTTAATTCGATATCGTCTATATTTTTACCCTGCGTGAACGATAACAATAACGAATGATGCGTCAAATTTCTGCCTCGACTGATAAAAGAATTTCCGTCAGAGGTTTCAACAAAACGCATTTACGTTCTACAGGATGTTTACAAGATCAAACAATGTTTTCATACTATTCATGAATTTTTATTTACGGCAGACATTATTTCAAACATCAGTTTTACACCGCGCGCTCCAAAATAATAGTATATTAATCTGAACAATGGCCAAATGGTTGGACAGATAAACCAATATCCAAAGATGCCACAATATATTACAAAAAATGTTTATTTCTCTTTTCTCTCTAGAGATATTTATCACGGAGTATTTGAATTAAATGCTAAAATATTACATGCCACATATTGTATTATATTTTCGCTCCATCTTCATGGCAGCTGGGATCTCAGAAAACAAAATTCTCAACTGAAGAAGGCACGTGAAAATCTTATAAATGCAGATTTTTTAAAAATCCAAAGATGCAGACCTAGGTAATCAAAGCAATCAATTATTGTGAAAATATTTTAATTTTTTCTGTAATAATTTACCTACCAAACATCTATAAACACCGTTTTAAAACTTTCGCGTGGATTAAATTTGTGTAACATGCTCAACAACCAGTACAATAAGCAAATAATGAAAAAATATGGTTAAAACAATTTTATAAACGCTACTTAATATGCAACATTAAACTATTAAGCGACAAAATATGGAAGAGGCATTAATAAAGATATACAAATTTTATACTAGTCTAAAAAACTCCGTAAAAGCCTTATTACAAAGAAAAAAAGACGTAATCTTCAATTTTTTAACATAGCTTTTATTTGAAAATCAGAATTTACAAAACTTAATAAACATTCTATAAAAAGGATGTAAGCCGAAAAGCCAAACTTGTATCTAAATTTAGCTTTTAAGTTTGAAAAATAGTGTTTTTAAATTTAATTTTTAAGTTTGAGGTGCTCTGCAAAATTTGCGTCCAGGAAAAAAGGCTTACATCTCATCCATTTTATTGGTTATTCTTAAATAACTTATCAAACACATATCATATTAATTAAATAAACCACCAGTTTTAGTATTCATGGACTTCAAGGCTGTGTCTGTAATGTTTTAACTTTTGACAAAATCATTAAATAAACGTTTTTGTGCCCATATAAAATGTCTGAGTTACGTTCTATTTCCTTCCTACAGCCGATATGATATGGATTGTTTATGATTAAAGACTGTGAGTTAAAAGTGTATACAATATGTAAAAAAAACATGAATTAAAACAATTATGTTCGTTTTATTTTTGTATCTCTTGTAGGAGCACGTACTAGGAGAGTAGAAACTGAGAGGAAGGGAAAATTGACGTGGGAGGTGCATTGCCCTTTTAAAGACCTGCGGCACGTTTGTGGTAACAGGAGTGCATGCTTAGTTACCGCTAACTCTAGGTATCTCTTTCAGCTTTGTATAATATTTAAAAAAGGCAACACTCAAGACGCTAAGCTGCTGAGATTAATTGGACGGCGCAGTGCCATGAGATTGCTTCAAAGAGGAAAGATTTTATAATAGAAAAAAGACGTGCCGTAGATTACAGAGTTGGGCAAACATTGCTTGAATAGATGGTAAATTAGGCGTCAAAATGAGGAAGTATTATGGACAATGGAAAATTAATCGAATAACTCTGAAAAGAATTAAAATGGCTTCTTGAAACGTAATTTATTTATTGAAATTTAGCAATCAATTAATGTATGTCTAATAATTTCGATTATACTTAAATTTGATGGTTTGTATTTTTATAAGCTTTAACATTAAAATGTGTTAAAAAAATACTCTTAAATTAATTATTATTATGTTATAAATCTTAAAAAGTTGTTATGTTGATTATTAAGTAGCTGGGAGGTTAGAGTGCGCGCTTCGAAGCAGGAGAATGCGTGTTCGATATCGGTTGATAATTTTCACGACCATTATATGTCAAAATATGTCTTGACAATGTAGAGATCCAAATATTCATAATTTTGCAGTGATCTTCACACACAGTCCTTCACTCTCTTCATGCACAGTCTTCACTAGTGGTGTGGAGAATTTGAGAATCAAATACTTAGTATCAAAATCTTGAAACCGACACGAGTACCGAATACTTAATTTTAAAAGTATTTGATACTAATGGTGACTAATAAGTACTTTTTTTATAAAGTATGAGTGTTTTTGAAAGAAACGTTTACTTTTCAGTATAAGTACTTTTTGAAAAAGTAGTTACTTCTTAGAATGAGTAGCAGTTTGCTGTGAGACCAAAAAAAGGTCTCTACTCTAAAAAACTAGTACCCGCGAGTACTCAAAAGTACCGGTCCTACACATTACTGGTCTTCACATTGTTGTGAAAAAAATACACTCCACTTTTAGAACTAAAATAGTTAATATATATGTATTAATTATGATTTTTATTTTGAATTACTTGTGAGATATTTAGATGAATTGTGTTTGTTTAGTTTTAAATGCATTTGAAGTACACTTTACGGACCCAAAGCTAAGTCAATTAATTTTCAATATAGATGATCAGTTAACCTATATTTGATTGAATATTGTTAAAACATAACTTACAACCTGAATGGTAAGATAAATTCTCGATCAAAGCTCATTTATAAATTCATATTAACTGTATGTTAAATAAATATAGATAATACACACTGAATCAAATAAATTGTTTTTTAAACGTTTTATGCTTAAATTATATTAATTTATAAAAGAAAAATAAGTAAAACAGTTTATTAAGTAAATGTTTTTTAAAATGATAATTTATATAATTTACTATATTATCTACTGTAATATACTTTATTATTATTATAGCAAGGATTTATATATATCATACAGTAAGTTACATAAATTGAACAATTTTAACAGTATATAGTATTTTGGAGTGATTTTTGATTATGTTTGTTGCGAAAATTGGTATATCACTGTATGTTTACGTCCTAAACTTTTAAAATTAAAAATATTCTCTTTAAAACGTATTTTGTGAATTTTTACTGCCTGATAATCCTTTGAACCCTTTTATAAAAATATAAAAGAGGAAATCGTTTTTTATTCCGTATACTATTTGATGATATGTTATAAATAGTAATCGAAACGGCTATAAAGCTCGAGGCTATAATTTGATTACAGCCTATAAATTAAATCCGCATTGACTTTATTATTTAACAACCGCAATAAAATTTTCAAAACTAAGTACATAGATGAAATTTATTCCTTCTCCCAATCGCATTCATTTCTCTCCACTACCAATAGGGAGGGTTTCCCTCCGTAGAATACCAAAGCATTGCATTTTATAGAAATAACTTGATTCCCGTATGAAATTGGATATTTGTTAGCGTCGTTATGCCGTTGGGGTGAGGTTACGAGGATCTTTAAGTGGCGAATGGTAAAGAAGGCATTCAAAAAAATAAATGGTCCAGGACGGGCTTACGCATTGCCGAAATATTGCGCTTATCGGAAAATTAAAGTGGAAAACATAATGGAATTACTTGTTCGGTTCAAGTGGGGGAAAATGCTGATCGCTTTTATAAATTAATATAGCTATAAATACTTATCATTGAATCGTGTTCGGTCTATTATTACACAAAGACATTCAATAGAAAATATTTTTTTCTCTTACAGACAGCGATGTCTTTGAAATGAATTATACGAATAATTAAAAGAATTTTCATCCAATAAAATAGACGTAGTATAAATGTAAAAAACATCTCAAAAATTCAAGTATAAATATTATCTGTGAATGAAAATATTTTAGAAACATATGAAAAGTTTAATATGAGTCAACGGGTAAGGGATAGCTTCTGCAACTCGCCCATTTTTACGTTGAAAAATTGTAAATTACAATTAAGTGAATGTCATATCTCATAAAATAAATTATTTAATAAGTAAATATTATAAAAATTTAAAAGTTAAATATAAGTTATATGCTCAAAGTAAATGCTAGACTTAACGTAATTCATCACTTACAGCTGGATAAAAGCCTCCTTAAATTCTCCATCAGAAACTCATAAAATAATTATATGTTACCATTAAGTGAGCTTAAGTTGCATGGACTGATTTAAGTAGGATATTTTTCATTTTATAAACATGTACATTATACATAATTTAATATTGAAACTACTATTAAAAATGCTCGATATAAGTCATCATTTACTGGTGGCTGAAGTCCTTGCAATTCGATTATTTTTTACTCATACATTACTTATGATTTAATGCTAAATGTTATAAAATAACCAAAAGAAGGTACAGCCAAATCTCGGTATATTGAATGAAATATCCAGTATAACAACCATATTATTGCGAATCGCAAAATAGGATATACCCATTTTACATTATTTTATGACGAAATTGCAGTATAACGAGACAAAACGGGTGGTACCACGAGTTTTGTTACAACGGGATTTGACTGTATATTATTTCATTTTGGATATAAATAATTAACGTTTATTTTTTTGGAATAAATGCTTAAATTGAGTTAGAAAATATTTTTTATTAACCGTTTTTTCTGATTTATAAAGTGGTATACGCATTGTTTTATTACGTTCCACACTTTTTTATTAAATAAAAGAGATAAAAAATTGCAAACACTTCAAAATGTCACGACTTAAAGTATGTTATCTTACTCATACCGGATAGTCATTGAAACTTTTTACAACTTAGTTTGTATGTGCGTACCGTAATACCCTCTTTCCATATAACAAATTTGATTTTATTTCAGGAGTGTACGGACCAACTTTTTTAACCCCAATATGTAAGCGAAATAATGCTGATTTGTATTGACGGGGGCTTATTTAAAGCTGCGAGGGGAGGGATGGTAAGACGTCATGGAATTCTGCGTCGTCAATAAAAAAAATCTAAAGGGTGACCAGCCATTACAAAACACAATAACTTTAACTGGCGATAGCAAGCCGCCCCATAAAATTGGCAAGGCGATGGTAGAAAATATTTGTGGTTCTTTTTGATTATGAAGGGTGATTTTATCTTTCTGTAATTCTATATAAAAATAATATCGTAATAAATGTGCCCCCTCCTAATAGATAATATTAATAAATACGAATAATAACCTGCGAAAAATCAACAGTAATGCAATTCAATATTGTAGATAGACTGAATAAATACATTTAACGTTCACATACGAGTATTATTTTAACGGATTCTTGTCGAAGAAATAAAAATATGACGATGCTCTAATATACATAACTCATATGTATTAGTATATATATAATTCATATACTCACTGATAATAAATCGAATCCTATGTAGATAACTTAGTACTAAGTAATTTCAGATGCGTTCTATGCTCCAGGGTGATGGATTTGTGAGATGTGGTACCGTCCTGTTTAACCACGCGTGCTATATGCCCAATTAATTAAATTCGGGCACAAAATAGTTTATCAATATGTCACGATAGTGATGCTCAATAGCTGTGAAAAAGTATGGTCCAATGGTGAAGCCGGCACAAATGGCGCACCGTAAGTCAATCTACGAGATAATGGACGTTGGTGTATGGATTGAAGAATTTCAGTGCCCCAAAAATTGAACTGTTATTTAAATATAAATAATTTTAACACGTTAATGGCGTCAGGTGCTTCATAATAAATTCTTACCGACCACTCTCCATGAATGGTAAATATGAACTGACAAATTATAGCCAAATCAAAATGTCAGCCAAAATAAATTTGACCTGAAAATAAAACGCAGTTGTATATCATATAATACTACTACTTAGTATTAATGAATATTTACATTTAAGAAACTTTGCATTGTGTAAGATTTTATTTTACCAAAATTTTATGTCTCAAAAAATACATAGGAAATAAGTTAATTGATCACTTGAAAGCTTCAAAACTTCGCTCTCTTATAAACTAACACCATTATCATCTTTTGAAGCTTCAGTAATGTTGAACTTCAAGACTGATGTAACATATTATATTATGATTAACATGAACCATTTGTTTGAGCAGATTTAATACTAAAACATCAATGTAATATAATCTTATATTAATTCACGATGTTATGCCTAAATGACTAGACTGTACAGTGAGTTAATTGTTTATAAACGTCATCTTTATAGGTATTTTTTAATAAATCTTATTGTATATAAGCATATTGCAGCGCTGAAAAAATTAAAACGAATTCGTTTTGTATTTTATTCAAATTAATAATTTGAACACCCACGCAATGGATTGAAGAAAACCCGACCAAATATTTTCTTACTACCTATTTATATTTACTCAATTTTACTTTCGTATATTTTTGTTAAAAGGAATATTTTCGAGTACATGCAAAAGAAGTTGCTCTTGTTGTGAATTTGTAAGTCTGGACTGGCAAACGCAAAAAAGCAACAAACTTTTTACCGCTTAAAAACAAACTAAAAACATTTTTCACAACGATATAAATAAAATAAGTTAAATATTCATAAATATGACACAAAAAATTAATGCGTGCAAAAATTGAAAAGTAATATTCATATAAAATATAATACGAAAGAAAAACATTTTATTAAAACTTTTAATATGAGTAAATGCGCTAAAAACTTACAAAGGTGATATTGTATGCAATTATTATATGTTTCATACATTTTAAAATACAAATATGTTTATGTACAATAATCTATTTAAACGTTTATCGAGAATCATGTTTCAATGTTTACACTTGTCCAATTTGTCAGTTAATATCTTTTGATAAATGTTGTTAGTCTAGACTTGTGAAACTTAATGTATATTTTTAAATTTGAATTCTATACATAAAAAATATCACTTCAAATAAAAGAGAAAAGTCAAATAAAAGATTATTGTAAGTATGACACAATAAATACTATTTGTTTTCAATCATGCAATAAATGTGTACTGAAATTAAACACAATTATTACATTAGTTTCAATGAATAAATCTGACATCTTGCACAAAATACTAATGGTATTTATAAAATTAATACATAAATTTCTTAAAATATCCTTACTTCGAAATACTATTTTTAAGCAAACAACAATCTGTATAGCAGTTGATAGTTATTACTTCATTATAAATCTTATTTCTATTTAGTATAATTCAAATATATATGAATTTATAGTTAAAAAAACATGTTTCAATTTTGAAATAATATAAACAAAATTCAATTCTAGTATATAAAATATTACACTTTTCTATTTTGGATCACTCATTATGTCAGATAGTAAGAAAACCTTTTGATTATTCCATATCTCAAATAACTAGTATACAGAATGCTTTTTGCTCTGAAAGGTATTTTGAATGTCACATTTTTCTGTGTGTGAAAGATAAGTTCCAATCTAATTTCACAAACTCACAACTCGGCGAGACGTTTTATCATTTCAGAGCAAGCCTTACATCACTGTTGGTCGCTCTCGGAATTTTTTATTAAACAGATTATTCGGAGGAGAAAAGTTAAGTTTATATTTTAAGCATAGAAATTTAAATGCAGCCATCGTACTATCCAAAGGACCATTGGACGTGGAACATAAAACATATTTTTTGATCGCATGGCTTGCAAATTTTTAAAAATACTTAAAAATAAGCGAAAAAATTTATATATATCAATAACCAAATAATAAAATACACTTGAATGCGCATGAAGATTTTTGAAGCTTATTTAAAAAAAAAAATGAATGACTTAGTAATAAAGATATATACACACACATATATATATAATATTATATTCTCATATAATACACTATTCATTCATAAAGATTTCAAGTATATTATAAGTGACCAATTTTATATTCTATATGACCAATGTAGGAGAACAATTAATATAAAGGAGAAGTAAACTTTATTGTAAAATCTGTTTAAGTTGTATAGAGAAAGTAATATTTTGTAAAGATTTTCTCAGTTATTGTTTTTTTACTATAGTTCATATTGTTATTCATCATTCTTCTTTGGAATCTATAGATCTCTGCAATGTGAAGACGTCTTGGCGGATTATATTTTACGAGAATTAATTATTAAGTGCGTTTATAGTCTTCATTTGTTTCGTTTTAAGCTATTTTTTTGAGAACAAGCTTGTTGAAATAAAAATAAAACTTCTAGTTATATTCATCTTAAAACTGCTTATATGACAGTTAAGTTGAAATAAATTAAAAATGTATGCTGGTTTAGTTAAAGAATACTGTTTTTAATATTATGACATTTATAATTACTATAGGATAATATTAAAACCGTACTTGAATTCAAATATTGTACGCAATTATAAAATGTGAGGTTACTACAATTAAATTTCATTGTATTATCATAATTTTCTTATAAAAGTCTGCAAACACTAAAATCCGTTAACGGGCTTAAAATGAAGAAAGAAGAAACGAAGAAAATTGTTAAGTTATTCTGAATTTCTTTTCTCCAAGTAAACAAAGAGAAATTTTGAGCGGCTGTATTTTTACGACCACTGTACGTTGGAAAAAGTTATCAAAATATCATTTGCTATCCCTTTTTGATAACTTTAAACCGGCTAAGTATAATATTTGAATTATGCATTACCTAATCATTATTTATTTCAAAACTAAAGGGGAAGAAGCTTCGATTTATCTTTACCGTGTTCGAACTACCCCTCGGTGTAGTAAGATGATGTACATGATGTGAGTAATATACAGTTAAAAATAAACATTTTGATGTTACACTAAGTTTTTTTTTGTTTTTTGTTTTAAAGAAAATCCTACTTTATTGAACAAGTTGATCGATTCATTATTTGGATGATCAAAAATAAAAATTATTATAAATACATTCCACATACTGAAACAACTTTATAAGGTATTTTTAAAATGTATTTGCTGTTATTTAAAAACAATATTAGTCCTTTTGTAGAAACAAAGATATTCCGTTAAGAAGTTTTACTGGAGTAAAACACAAGCCGGCGTATAAACCTATACTGGGATATAACCATTTTCATCAGTCTACGATTTCTTCTAGTTAAGAAGAAAATATGTTCTTCATATAATGACTTTTTACTATAACTAAATTTAATAAGGAAAGAGCCAGTGCTTGAGTAATTTATAAGATGGATTGTGATGATTTTAATCAGCGTTTTCTAATTATTTAACGACCGTGGATCACGTTAGGAAAATAAAAGCTCTTTTATTTTAGCCTAAAAATAGTTTTACAATAACAATGGTTATTCAGTAAAAAGTTTGCTTTAGGCTTTCATAAAGTTTGTAGGATATTATTTTTGATCCGTGATTATATTACTTGTATTTATAAAATATTATATGATACAGACTGACAAAGTTGTATTATTATTATCTTCATTAAATAGTATTTTTTTAAATGAAACATATAAAAAGCCAGTTGCTCTTGTGAGTCATTATGTTGTACCTATACCGCATCCTGGACGTCTCTCCTTTGAGGGGTGCATATTTTTTAAGGGCAAAGGATTTGGACTTGGGTGAATTTTAATGAGAATAATTTTGTTCGCCTGCGTCTGGAGCGAATAATTAAATGAGTTAGTTAGTTCTGTATGTGTACTTATGGGGTGAGCTTGCGAGGTGAAAATAGCTTTGAATAAGCTACGGTAGCGGAATGTGTTCACTCATTATAATATTCAATTAAAATTTTAAGGACTGATTCAATTTACAGCGCACAAAACTTAATAAATCCATTTAAAACTAGCGAACAAGCGCAGGAAATATATGATGATTATTAAGCAAACGTTTAAATTTATGCATTGGATTCTTTACATAAATTTGTAGAATTTTTTCTCTAATACTATATTACAATGCATAGATATCTATAAAATCAAGAAATTCGTATTGTATATCCTGAATTTTATGTTTACAAAAAAAATATAATTGTTTTATTGTATTTTTTTTTCAATAATAATTTTTCAATAAACCGTTTCTACTGATTTTAAGTTGAATAAAATCCAGACGGGAGGTTAAGAATGGTTAATAATATAAAAAAGGAAAAATGTTTGAGATATATTTTTATGCACATATTTAATGACTGGAAAATAATATGCGAAAATATTTTGATGTTTTAAAGTGAAATGTTGATATGTCCACTTTTAACTAAAATTGAATTAATAATACCATCTTATTGCATCATGCCATATGCATGTCCCGTATTAATTTGACAATTAAAAGTTATTTAAATATATCGAAAAAACGTCGCATGAAAATTTGACAACTTCATTTGCATCTGGATGGGTCTCAAATATATACTTCGGCTATTTTTTATTCAGATCTATGAAACATATATTATTTGTAAGCAGCTATTCAAGTGAATCACTTAAAGTTTTTTTATATTAAAATAATCAAAAAACTAATAGCAAAATGATTAATTTTTATACACTCATGTATATTTAAAAACAAAATTTTATTTAAAAGTAATTATGAATTGTATACTGATTGTTTATAAAAGAGATAATTTATATAAGTATGTTAAGTTCAATCGTTGTTTTATAATGAACAGAATACAATACTGCCACATATCTGATTTAATTATTCCTATTTCACCCAATACATAACACAGAAAGAGTCAGACGCATTCATTGCTGACAAATTTATCACCGTTTTAAATTAAAATACTCTACCGCATACTTACATTGAGAAATCGGAATTGATTTCGTAAAAGTGAAAAGCGCCTCGCGTTTTCTTTCAAAAGCTCTCCAGAGAAGTGCTTTCGTTTTATTTTTTACGATTAAGAGAACATTTTAATCTTTCTTCTTCTGAGAAATCCGATATTTACTTAGTGGTTAGTCATAATGAATATTTTAACATTAGTATTCTTGGGATCATAACCTCTGTTACAGAACCTTTTATTCTGAATTATTTAAAACTGGTAAACTTCCATATCTGAGATCACTGTTAGCGACC
>JAGVSQ010000920.1:0-33147 GCA_022683975.1 Rhyacophila evoluta
CGCATTCCCCGGATCGTTAGGCACGCACGCTACCAACAACGCTACCGGGGAGACTGTAATTACTTTTTGTTATATATATATTTAAGAAATATCATATCGTGTAGCGTTGAATGCGCTGTACTTTTATATTTAGTATTTCCAATTGGAATTATAGGTGCATAACATAAATATAGTATAACTGTTAAAAACGAAACTTACTAAAAGCCTATAAAAATTAAAAATGAAGTTATAAAACAGAATGGTCTGTAATAAAATTGAAATAGTAAGAACTATTTTGATCGATCTAAATACCGCTTTAAAATCCGTTCGCTCGTCATTATCATCTATAAATATTGCCGATGTGTGGCGTCTTGGCACAGACTCCTGTTATGTTATGATCGCCAGTCAGTGCTCCCTAATGAATGCAAATAATATCTTCTTTCTCGGAAATCTTAACTGCTTGTGCGGCAACTCTTGCGTGAAATTTCTACAAGTTTTTAACCCAATAAAAAACGTTATAAAACATCTTGCATAAGATTATTTGCATGCTCTGAAGTTGTGTATTATTTTCATTCGAGTTATTTTTTGCTGTCTCGACTTTATTCATTTTGAATATTTTAGTTGGGATATTGCAGCTTCTTTATGAAGCATTCTTTATTATTATTTTAAGTGCACATCCCCACATAGAGCGGATTAAAGAAGAAGAATAATAATGCACTTGTTTACTAAATGCGGTGACCCAGATACAGGTGATGTGAGAATAGATCCTTCATTGGATTCGAGATTATTTACTTATATCGAACAAGCACTGGGTAATTCTTTGATTGTCTAATAACTGCAAATGAGCTTATAATTTATACTTGTAATAATTATGTTAAATTCTTTTATATTGTTATCACAATAAGTTTTATGAATATAATGTAGCCTGGAATGGAACCTGACCGAACCGCAGACTAAATACCCAATTGTAGAGCGAGTCTCGTGCGGGATACGTGAAGCGATAATTTATGAATAAGAAAACAGAACCAGCAGAGAAGGTAGTGCGTAGAAACACCAGACTACAAGGCTACATGCGACATTTGAAACGGGTAATCGCCGATTCCCAAAGCTATTCACTGTCTCAGCGGAGCATTAAAGTCTGGCACAAAATACGTTAAGAAGATCTGGAAGGATAATTCATTACTGAAGAGTTCTTAGAAGAAATATTATCACGTGGAAAGTAAACTTATAGTATCACGTTTCGTTAAATAATTAAACAAAACTTTAAATACTAAACATTTTTATTACTTCCTTACTGTTATCAATTTATTACCTAAGTGATACATTCAGTGTTGGAATTCGTTAAAGTCTTTGAAATTTTAATCACATCTATAATGCATCGTATGCACGTATGTGTCGGTCGGAATTAATAGTTTGACCAACGAATCAATAATTGGCTCCGAAATAAGCGATCCGATCGCATACATTTTGGCACCCGAAGCTTTTAACATTTTTTACATTCCGTCGCGTCAAGCGGTCAGCTGACGCCTGCTGTTGTTCGGGAGAAGTTTTTAAAAAAGCTCACTTTTTTACACTCTGTCCACAGTTGTTTATTAGCGCCATCTTTTGACTTTTTTACAGTTTAATCGTATTGAATTTATATAATTTAAAATAGACCTACAATGTGGGAAGTCATTATCTCCATTAAATCCAATCAAGACGCTTACCATACTACCAATGGATAATGCAAGTAAATTGCCGCGTTTTTATGATAAATGACAACTAAATATTTCCATGGATGGTTAGGATTACAGATTGTTTGGGCAGGACATCTTCATCAGATTCTGAATGAAATCCTTTCATTACAGAGTAAGCAATAACGGTGAGTAGATAACGACTTCGATCGTGTGGCTAGAGTCTACTCATAGTTAGTCTTGATCAAGAGTTGATTTGGGTACTAGGTTGAAACTAGAAAAAAAGAAAACGTCGAATGCAAAAAATATTGTTATTAAAGTGAAAATGATTCAAGCTGATAAAACATACCTAACGTATTAGAAAATTATACTGACTTGATTATTTATGCAATAAGAAGAAAATTCATAAAATCTATGGTGATAAATATAGAAACAGATACATATTTTCATTTAGTTTTAGTATGGTCGATTTTGGATGTCATATATAGTATAAGTATGCAATTGAGTTAAAAATAATGAAGCATTTTCAACAAATAATAATATTCATTCTTGCATATGTGCATAATAAACAGTCTCTAAGGCAATGAATTTCAAATAATAAGATTTAAAAATATATTTTATTTTCATCAGTTGATGGCACAAAAAGATATTTGAGTCTCTGAATTTAGCCGGTTGATGTTTATATTACTGAATATTATTGGATATATTTACAAATATTCTTGCATAAAACTTGCAGCTGCTAATTCATTTTGTTTATATTTTAAAACGAAAAAACGGAGACACTAAAAAAGAAATTCGTGTTTTTCATCGCGGTATTTGTTGTGTCAATTGAAAAGTTGTCATCCGTTTTAGGGGACACCTTTTGATTGACGTGAGGAACGGGTCTCTGTCGAGCTTTTGTCGCCGGGTTAATGAATGCGTCACCGAAAGATGGAAATTTATTAATGGACCACTCGCGACATGCCGCTGCTGTGTTTTGTGTTCGGTTGAAAAACCTATCAATTATTCAGAAGGGCTACTACAGAAGCTATTTAGAACTCTTGTAGCGGCGCTTCCGTAAACGGTTTGATCTAAAATATATTGGCATCCATTCAGATAACATCCAACAATAAATTTTATTGCATTCTCACCTATAAATATCTTATTTCTTCTTCTTCCATATCCGCTCTCTAAGTGGAGCATATGGACGCCACGTACCGCCTCCAAGGATCACTGTCGCCTGCCAGTGCCAAAATCATTAAATAAACGTTATTTGTGACACCTGTAACAAAATGTGATTTACGTCTTTTTTCCTTTCCACATTTGATATGTAACAATAATATATTCACTGCTACAATTGTGCCGAAAATTTAGTCCTCATTTAAAATTCATTAATAAATGTCAATTAGGCAGTGGCAGGTAAAATTTGTTGACACTTACAAACCCTATTAGTACCATTACTGGAGATCCCCGACCGGACTTGTACGCCGTTGGGAGTTATGAAGTTACCCAGAGAATATTTGTATGTACGTATAGGTGTTTTCGGTAGCAAACGAGTTAAATCTGTTAAAACCCTTCCCGGATTTTAACCATTTTCGAAGAAACTTTTGGTTATGCGGAAGATGGATGCAGTCAATCTTCTGTAATATATTAACTTGCTATTTACCGTACCTATGGCCTATCTTATGCCAATACGCAATTAAAAAATATAAATGTATTTTTTTAAAATATTAATCATTAAAACACGATAGTAATAGGTTGTGCCAGTGATACAGTGGCCTAGGATGATCACGTTAGTTGTGCGAAATACGAAAAATCCAGAATAAAGATTTGTATACACTCCCGTTTACCGTATTTTATCCTTTAAATAACTTGTAATTGACACCCATATATAACACATTTTTGTCAAAATCGTTTGTTTTGTGGAAAATAAACCTACAGCATTTTGGGCAACATTAGAATGATAGTAGCATTGTATATTAATACCTTTACGCATTAGACGTCTCTAAAATTGATTAAAGTCCATTATGAATTACTGCTTAGGGCAAGCAAAAAATATATTTTTGTGTCTATAGATCACTGTTTTTTAAAGGACTTAATTGTTTTACCGCCCCTCATTTAAAACGAAAAAAATAACATTTTCCATTATTGTAAATGATTGATATGTTTATTTGAAATTAAAAAATATTTGATGAAATTTTATAGTTTTGCGTACTTGATTTTTCGGCATTAATTATCCCACATAGAAGTTTGATAACTTCTTCAGATAAAAGATACTTTTGACAACTTAGACGCTGAAATATATATCTGAAATGTTATTCATCTGTCTGTAACAACTTCATCAAAACCGATTCTTTACCGAGAAGCGGATCATTGTTTAATAAGTACGAAGACATTTAATATAGCTGTTAACAACTTTGACAA
Organism: Rhyacophila evoluta; assembly: GCA_022683975.1. Classification (NCBI taxonomy): domain Eukaryota; kingdom Metazoa; phylum Arthropoda; class Insecta; order Trichoptera; family Rhyacophilidae; genus Rhyacophila; species Rhyacophila evoluta. The sequence continues at coordinate 4,056 of JAGVSQ010000920.1, forward strand.
TGTCACCTCTAGAATTGTATGACTAATGGAATTCATATGTAAAACAATGAGCGCTTAATATAATAAAGTCAGCTGGGTTTTGAATAATGTTTTGTAATTTTACTCTTATTTAATTTTGTGTAAACTCAGTCGTTTTTAAAATGTTATTTTGTGGGGGGATGTGTATTATTAGCATTTATGACGAACATACTTAATTTTAATTAATTTGCATTATGTTTCTTTTTACTTTATGTAAAAACACCTAATCCAACATGAAGCGAGACTGCGCGAGGAAGCTGAATAAATAACTTTATTTAATATTTTTTAAAGCATGTAGATTCTCCGATGTTTATGCTTTTTTCCGAAGATTGATTGATTGCCGCCGTAGTATTATTTATCGCAGCGGGTATGTTAAATTTAGTGTAAGTGTGTACCTATCTTTATATTGATGGCGTTTGAAACGTGAAAATTGCCTCGTATAAAACACCATTACGTAAATTTTAGCTTCGGAAAACTCACATTTCATTTTTAACAGTTTTATAACGATATGTTTTCTCTTTACGTTAATAAATATTAATAGTGTCTCGATACTGAAGAAAAGCCTCTCTTATGGTATTTGATGGACCTTTTATAAACCTAAAAATAGACAATTCACGTGTACGATTTAAAATTTACTCGTTAAAAAATGATTAATGTTTCGTAAATGATATGTTGTATCCCCAGTAGCGTAGTTGGTAACGTGCGCGCCTAGCGATCCGGGGAATGCGGGCTCGATTTCCCATCTGCCGGATTTTTTTAAATCCAAAAATGCAGGACTAGATGCCCATTGGGTTGAGCGAAATTGTCTGTAAAACAATTCTCGTGAAAAATAATCTGTCAAGACGTCTTCATATCGCGGAAATCTATATACTCCTCTTTCGGATTGGATACTTTCACACTGCGTAGATACATCCATATGCTCCATGCTGGGAGCGAACATAGTATAAAGCAAATGATATGAGAGCACTCCAGTTTTGTCTTCCTCTATTTTTCTTAGGGAAAACTGTCGTTTTTTTTTTTTTGATTTTAGTCAATAGAAAACAATTATAAAAATGGCTTATCCCGGTGTCGCCCTATTTTCGGAGCATCGCAAACTCTAATAATTCTAAAAATATTCATGATTGAGTATATTTTTCGTTTTTCCTTGCTATTTATTGAGTAGCTTTCATTGTTTACCGCTCTTCGCCAATCAAATTCGTCTTCCGGATTTTCCTATCTGGCTCTAATGCCTTTCCCTGTCCATCTATGATACGGTTTGACTCTAGCTTAATTTAGCTGCAGATTTCATGCAATAATAATTTTAGTGCCTTTTTATTAAGCATTCTTTGAATGATTTTAAACGATTTCAATATGTTGTTAATTTTTTTAGTTCGTTATTCTTTTTGATTATACTATTAACGATTTAGTTTCATTGTGAATATTAACGAGGGATGGTAGTATATCATTTCACTTTTTTTTACACATATTTTCTCGGATTTTTCACCGTTAAGTTTCAATCATTACTTAGAAGATTATTGCGAATATATATTTTTAGATTTATTTTATAATAAGATAACCAAATTACATGAATATGATGTGCAGTACAATAACCCAAGGACCACTCGTGTCAATAATGTGCGCTCCCTATACAAATTTCGTGGGACAATGGCCGACCAATTGACGGGGTCTTCTGATACACTAATACGGTGATTGTCACTCCCGGCCAAACTAATAATAACGTATTCCATTATCTACTTACTACAGTAGTAGCCATACTATGGCAATGTTTATATCGTAGTTTTATTTTCCCGCCTCTGTGATGCAGCGCTGATGTGTTTTGTTGACACTCAATGAACCTAGAATTATGAATGGAATTATTGTGACACCGGATGAAATTTAAGTTAATATTATTTGTATTAAATTTTATTTGATGTGGTCTAGTTAATTCCGTGGCTTATTACGAATCCGTTGAATCTGGGTTGAATCATGTGATGGGGGGCAAATTGTTTAATCGATGTAAATGTCCACACACTTTGTAAAAATGCCTTGGGATCGTAATATACTGGTCATAAGGAAAATTGATTGTAAATATGTTTCATTAAATCATGAACGTTGTCATATCAATATCAATTGATATCAACACAAATGCATATCGAGGGATATTTATTTAAAAGGAATTTTGCTGGCTATAAATTTCAATTTTTTTTTTTTTTTATATATACCATGTTCGCTCCCAACATTGAGCATATAGATCTATACAGTGTGAAGATATCCACCCCGAAAGAGAAGTCTATAGATTTCCGCAATGTGAAGACGGCTTGACAGATTGTTTTTTACGAGAATTGTTTGTCAGACAGTTACTCAGCCCAATCGGCATCCAGTCCTGCATTTTCGGATTTTTAAAACCCGACAAATGAGAATCGAATCCACATTCCCCGGATCGCTAGGCGTGCACGCTACCAACTACGCTACCGGGGAGACAATTATATTTCATATACATTTTATCTATAATATAATATAAATGCGTTTCTAATTGTTTGAAAAATGTATGTCATATTGCGTGGACGTAGTTTATTGTTCGTTCCTAAATGTTGAATGCCAAATTGTAAAATACAAATCGTAATATTGGCAAAATTAATATATTAAATGAAGGGTATTTGTCAATTAAATTACGATGAAAAGTGTCGTCTAATAATAATCACCTAATTATACGATTTCATAAGTAAATTGTATACATATGCGATGTGAAATTGAGACTTTTAAGTTATGCATATGCATTAGGATGGTATCAAATTATTTGGCATTGGAAATTTGCGCTAGGTGTGAAATGTCTTTATTTTCTAATGTCTTTCGTTTTTCCACCACTGCGCTGATTCAAAGAATTGTTATAGATACGTTTACAAAGCCCAATTACTATTGTAACGTGTCTGTTTTCATTGCCTAACCAGTAGTTCTAGTTTTGAGTGGTAACTTTGTTGTAAGTTTCGGTTTGCAAACACGATATTATAATAATTCTCACCCCCGTGCGTCCCTTTGTTTATGGGGTTTCATTATGATGCCCTCCGAACAAACTATATTACAATGTTCCCTGTTCATTGTCAGTAAGGTTATTATATTGTTTATTACATTTTTCAACTTTATAATGGATTTTGACATGGTGAAGAAAATTAGACTCCACAGCGTGTGACCGTCTCTGACAAGTTACATTTCAAACCTACTTTAGCAAATATTTATATATCTCAACCATACATTAGTCTGTTTCAATTTTTATTCATGTTTTTTTTTACGAATTCAATTAAACAAAAGCGTTGCTAACATTTCGTTCCACGGCGAAGATATATGATGAACTCTAAGTTTCAATCACGTAATAAATGAAATTATAGATTGAATCATTTTTATCATATCATTACTTTCATATGTGAATATGTAAACGATGCGAAAATTTCGGTAAAGCACGGCTTATGAGCAAGTGGGTGAATCAAAGTGAGTGTGGCTGTGACAGTCTGCATTACAATACTCATGCTGTGTTCTCTCGCCTTTCACCGTTCTCATGCTGTTTATTTACGGCTGTGAACGATGCCCCTATAAAAATAACTTTCGATATGATGAGCACTTTTTTGTTGTTGTTTTAGTTAACTCACTGTAACTGTAACACATGCGGGGAACGATTTTTATTTTTATAATTGAATGTTGCATTACTGTTTCGCTCATTATGTTATATTAATCTTGATTATATTTTGGTTTAACGAACGTACACAAAATTCTACGGTAAAATCGTGCTAAAGTCACGTTAAAACAAAATTGACGCAACGAAAAAAAAATACTCACTTGCGACCGTGACGCATTTTTTTACCGTGTTGTGAAATACTCTCTAGAAATATGGTACATACGTGGAACCTCTGCAGTGCAAAAAAATAATTATCCTGATAATATGTTTTTCACGAAAATTGATTGTCAGCCTTTTACCAAACCCGTTGGGCATCTAGCCCTGCATTTTTTTTTTCAACTATCGCATTTACCATATTTAAAAAATAAAATTTGAATAAATAACGTTTGTTTTAATTCCGTTGTTATCTTTTTATTATAATAGAGCGAAGCAATGTTATTTATGAATCTTTATACATTTTAATTTTAAAAATCATCTCTGATTGATTAGATTTTAAAACTATCTTCCAAAATGTATGGATGTGAATGGTTAGTAGAATACATTTGAAAACCATATAAGATTTATATTATTACATTAAACGATATTATGTTTGATGAGTATTTTACAGTGCTTCTTTTGTGATTTAAAAAAATGCATTTTTAACAACATCGGATTTGCAATGAATTCCATGTTAATGGTATTTTAAGCGAGGGTTCTCCAACTATTTTTTGTTTTAGTTATTTTTATGTTTCAAACTAAGCAGGCAGACAGTGAGCCGCGAAGTGTTGGCGTGATGTGAACGCAACAATTTGTTTTTATTCTCAATTATAATAACTCGCGATGTCGTTGTATTTGTTTTTATCTGATGCTGCACAGTTCATGTACCTACCGTCCCCGTCTAATAAAATCATTGAGCTGTCGTAAAAGTGCACCTATTGTTATTTAAATTCAAATCGTTCATTCGTTATGTTTATTTTATCACTTGATTATTTCTTTATTAGCTACTGTTTAGTCTTTGTAACCAATTTAATATAATTATTATGTTACTCGTTGTAAAAAATACTCCTGTTATTGGTAATGTTCAATTTATATATTGAATTGCAAGAGTATGCAATATTCTGCTCAATAATTTATTAATATAGTTTGAAATTCTTCTAGCCATATTTTTTGATACAGCAATAACAATTCCGAACTTGGTAACTGTGACTACTAGTTTTTTTTTTATATTGTATCGATATTTATGCACTCTTTTGCCAAACAAGTTAAGTCAAAGGCATATGCATTATATTTTTCAGAGTTCTTGGCGTTAATAATCATTCATAATTTTTTTTTAATGCCGTCACAAGTAGATTCATCTTGTCAATTTTGTCTAAAGCAGATTTGTATTAAGTAAATTTGAATCAGACGTTAGCTATTTTCAGCAATATGCTCTGGCGTAGCTGTATGATAAAATTAGTGAAATAATTCTATTATATTACACCACTAGTCCCTAAACACTTGAATAAAAAGTTGCAGCTGTATGTACTTAAACATAATTAAATTATTATGGAACTTTTATGTTAAAGCCCTGGCGCCTCAATTGGACATCTATGTTTTATTACCCTTTAAAACACTCGTAGGCCTAAGATTAATGGTTCATTGTATAATATATATTATAACGTCTGTTTGACAGAAATATAATCCATAATTTATAATACACGGTCTTATTTTATAAAAAGAATTAATTATAAAATATAACCACTGAGATAGAATATACCATCGCTACTTGCGGCATTTAGTATATTTTATGCATGTAAGTTATTGAAAATAATATTATTGCATACAAAATGATTTCACTATTACAAAAACTAATTAGCCAATGTAAAATGCAAATAGATTTGGGAGGAAATTTTGCATTCATCAAATCAATTTATTGTGCATACATGTAATGCCTGTCAATCGGGCATTGTTGTGCGTGTTTCACAATGCAATTCATTATAGTATTATCGCGCCGATTGTTTATTTATTCATGCGGCATAATGCTTAATTTGAGTATTTACAATATCGACAATAGAGGACTGCACCGCAAATACATGCGAGCTTGCATTCGTAATATCATCCACGATTATCTTATTACTGTTTGTTTTTCATACGTGCTCTGTAATTTACTTAAATTATTTGTACATTCAAGAAAAGTCAATTTATCGTATTAGATAACTATTCTGTAATCTAATCTCGCCCAACCTAACCTAAATAAAAATACCTAAGTAAAATAACCATTGCGCGCTGAACATAATTTCACAAAGTTTACCCTTTAAAATCGTGCATTGCAGGGTTTGAATCCTGTAGTTAGAACCGATTCGTTATATGTTTTGAAAAAATGGTAACCACGAAACCAGGTAAATAGACCATATGGATCTCCGGAATGTGAAAATATGTCTTGACAGATTTTTCTTCGCGAGAATTAGTCGTCGAATAATGTCTCAATATATTGGTCATCCAGTCTGTATTTTAAAATTTTTGAAAATTCGGTAAATGTGGAAATCGAACCCGCATTCCCCAAGGCGCGCACGCTAACCTTTCGGCTATATGTGAGACACTAGCCGAATCGAATTAACTCTACAAGTTTTTAAAATAATGTACTCCTCAGAATCTCTTTAGACTTAATGCATGCGAATCGTAGTAAGATCTACATTAATAAACAGTCAAGACTAAATATCACAATTAAATCACTTTTAACAATAGAGATGTACTCCAAAGAGTTCATTCTAAAGAAAATATGTCAAGAAAAAAAGTATGATTAAATATGGTGATTATTAAATCACACAATTTTGTGCTCAACATCGATTTATCACGCAATATCACGAAAAGTATTCATTTGATTTTAATTTGCTACACGATGTTCGTATACCTAAATTATGCATGTGACCTTTTTACAAAAAATAGAAATAAAGAATGGACCAGTTTGCGATTGAGTATCTAGAAAATGGGTAGCTTAATTGTAATACATATATGAAACTGAAAAATAATGTATTCAATGAAATTTAATGATAGAAAATCAACTGGTCTTAAGGTATGAAGTGAGCTTTGAGAAATCAACAAGCGTGTCGTAATAGCGTTCGCTTTCAACGACACTGAGGAACGAAAGCGTCTGAATGAATGCATCGAATTATTGCACTGATTCGCAATTGTGCACTGCCTGAAGCGACGCGATTGGAATATATACAAATATGTAACAGTGTATATCTCAGTACTTGAATGCTTGGCAAACAAAATGATGGAATGTAAGCATTGCTTGTTGTTATTCGACGCTATTTTGTGACGCACGCGGAAGCCAAGGTTTAACACGCCGAATGGAAAAAATATGCATAAAAAAATATTACGCGATTATTGAGTTTTTTTTTTATTTTTAATTTAACTATGACGTAATTATACAAACTTATTATAATTAGAAAATTGATGGTCAAATCAAAAAATAAATAAAAAAAAGGAGATAATTGAAATCCCATACTGCTAATGTTTTTAAAAATCTGAGAATCCTGGCTATTATTTATAATTGTGTTGGTAAAGAAACTTTATATTTGTTTTTAGCGTACTATCTTTCTTAGATCTTATTGTGCGTGGCATTTAAAATATCGTTGTTAGCATTATTGAGTGTTGCCATTAACAGTGATACGTCGTTGTTTAGCATTATAAGTGTTAAGCTCGCTAATCTTTTTTTTTTTAGAGAACTCGCCGGTATGCGAATAAATGGACCTTATACTAGTTGATATATTTAGATAATTTTTTTTGTTAGACTACTAGAAAAAGAATTTTCCTTAAATGTTTAACAGCAGAACCTTTATTGGTTGAATCTAAAATCTTATGCTACTGTCTCTTGAAACTATACATTGAATTAACTGCACGCGTGTGTAATATACTATGTACTGTGTTAGGACTTAGTCTCAGATATTTCTATTTTTTGCTTGTGTAGGTACGAGTGTATTAAATACTTAGGTGTATAAAATCGAAGTATTAGTTAACGAGTTTCTGGCATATATAAACATTATTGACAGTTGGAAAGGATGGGAGAAGTTATATCTTTTCACAGATTTTTGGAAATTTATGGTGAAAAACAAGTACGTTAAAATATAAATTTATTACAACTTTAGGTGTGAGGGGTTATTTGACACTAAACCATGCGAATAAATTAGAGTGTTATTATTATATAATACACTTTGAAAGTCGTTATTTTTAGAATGCGAAAAGTTTGGTATCGTAAGCTTCGCGCCGTGTAACTTACGCAGGACACTAATGTATTTTCAATCAACCTAATGCAATTTATCGGACTCTCGAAAGAAAAACTTTTTGCATAAATAATTCCGGCGACCTTCGCGCGGTCGTTAAAAAGCTAAGCCGGAGGGTTTTCTCTTTCGACGCCGGCGAAACAATCACCTAGTAATGAGAACGTGTTATTGATTTTGTCACTCGACGTCGGTAGCGGCGGCGGCAGATGCGATGACGTAAATCAGTTTGAACGGCGTCGTTTTTTTCTCGCAATGTGCGGATCGAACATTTTCACCGATTTTTTTTGGCATACCTACTAACCTATATGAATCATAATATTTTATGTGGCACTTTCGGTCTCAGAAGTTGGAACGAAACGCTGTTCTGTTGTTGGCGCCATCAAGGTCGATTGATTTTTACTTGGATCAGCTGTTCACTCGAAGCGGCTTATTGGCTTGGTATATTGTTGTGTGCTTATTCTAGACATATTGTACATAATAATTGGAAGATATATTTGCAACAACTGAGTATTTATGCGCACTTTTTTTTAGATTAAAAACCATATTAGAAGCTTAGTGTTTACGATATATCTATCCACTTTAGATATGGACTCGAAACCATTAATTTACCTATATGTTAAACATTTACCTTGTAAGCACATCTGTCCTGATTACTTAGCACGCATTCAAATACTTAATATAACATAATAATAATTAAAAAAAATAATTGCCAATAGGTGACAGCAAGTTATATTATGTTGATTGACAATTAAAAAACCCAAGTCCCAAACCTAGAATTTTAATCGTGAGAATGATGGGTCGGCTAATGTCACTGATTATTTGCAGTCGATTTACGTAAAGGAATATTATATGTTTTATCCAATTCGTAGAAAGACATTGTGGAAATATTATTTTTTATAAAAGCTGATTTCGATAATGATTGTCTGTCACCCAATTAAATACATGTCATACATACAACTAATCGGTCAAATATGGTATTTTTGTTTCAGGTATAGTATTATAATTACCTACGTAAGATTATCTTACATATAAATATTAAATTGAAAAATATATCCAAATTTCACATTTCGCTGTACGTACTTTCAAATCTAAATTAAATCTTTCGAAATTTAGTATTTCATACACACGTATTAAGTCCTGAAGGTCGATTAAAATCTAATTTTTCACATTTTACTGCGTCATTTTTTTTATTATGCTACAATTATTCTGTGTTAGTATTAGTTAGCATGGGCCAAATTTTACGCCCCCTTCTCCCAAGGCCTAATATCGGACATTGTTTATGTACGGATGAACACGCAGTTTTATGCGATATAAAAACCATTGTATTACCTATTCAAACAATATCTAGCAGTGCTTCATTCAATTGCCTAATAAAACCCTTCGCGTATCTGAAAAGGTTTTGTCATCCTGAGCACATTTTGTGCACGTCATAAAAATAAATCAGCTGACCAAAAAAGGTCCAAGATTGCAGCCGCTCGATAGTTTGCCTCCTCTCTCACGCACGATTTAAGACGCCGAACAGCCGCTAAATGCGGAGGGGTATATCACTGACTCTTTCGGACCCCGTTTTGTTTCACTATATTGAGTGCATTGTGATGTTATTATTTAGAAAGTATCTTCTTTAATAATTCTTCAAATAACATGTCTTTCGACGTTGCTGACGGCTCTACAGCCTGAGGACTTAAGTAATATAATAATACTACAATTATATTATGTCGGTGTCACATAGAGTCTATAGTGTTGTGACACATAAAAGTCATTATATAGATAGATACAGTACTTTTGCCGAGTAGCAAGTTTTACATGAGAATCTATTTAGCGATGTACAAGTTGTGACTATTTTTTTCGGTTTGATTTAAAAAAAGTGATTATGGAGTTTCAAAGTTTTGTTTCATTAGGAGTGATATTACACGAACTATATCTCGTGTTATTTTTTAAGCCGACCGGTCGTCGTCGTCCTGGAAGGCCGTTAAATACTATCTATAGAAACGTATTCGGCGGAGTTACGGGATGCAGGTATGTCCTGGGAGGACGCAAGGATACTGCCTGGCGACAGGGGTTCTTGGAGGCGGCACGTGGTGACCATATGCTCCATTTAGGGAGCGAACATGGAAGAAGAAGTGATGTTATTATTTAGAAAGTATCTTCTTTAATAATTCTTCAAATAACATGTCTTCCGACGTTGCTGACGTTCGATCGGTGTCACATAGTCTATAGTGATCTGACACATACAAGTTATTTTATAGATATAATACTTTTGACGAGTAGCAAGTTTTACATTAGAATCTATTTAGTGATTTAAAAGTTGTGACTATTTTTTTCGGTTTGATTTAAAATAAAGTGACTATAAAGTTTCTTAATATTCTGGGAAATTTGTGTTATGTAGTATACAACGTTTTGTTTAATTAGGAGCGATATTACACGAAGTATATTTCGGGTTACAAAAATAATGCACGTGGAAACGTATATATTTTTATATAATGTAGAAAAGAATCAATCCAATGAATACTATTTGATACAATTTTAATATTTGTGGAACTCACAAATTGAAAGAGAGTTCGAATTGGACAGGCAGTATGTAATAGAGGCATGTTTTGGAGGTAGCTAAGATTCACAGTGGTATTGTAAGATCGATTTGATATGCGGAGTTTTTAGTTCTTTAAAATGATTCAAGTGTATTTAAAAAAAAATCAAATTGTATATACTTTTGTGATATGCATAAAGTATTTTTAGACGGTGAATTAGAGGTCATTTATTATCTTATCAATTGCTTATTCAATCACTCGGCGTGCACGGATCTCGGAGTGTTCTGTGATATTATTATTTGTCGCTTCTGTAGGCGGAGACTGTTGACCGGGTGCACGGACCGAACGAACGTAACGCTATTATTAACGTCCCGCTGATAGATCGTGCGTCGCGGCCGATTTATTATTGTTTTCATCGAACGTCGGTGTCGGACGAATGGGCGTCGGGACGTCGATAGGCGTCGGAAACGTCGATAGCATGCTATAATATACGACTCGGCGATTTTTATTCACTATTCCTGGAGTGTGATTTACGGTTGACGGGACTGGTGTTTTTCTACGTATTTTCTTGCCCACGAAATGTGAAAACCCGCATTTTCTCAGTGAACAATCAAATTAATGCCTTAATAATATTGTATAATTTTTCCTAGTAGAATAAAAAATGACCGATTATCCTTTAAAAATATCGGAATTTACTAAATATTTTGATTAAACTAAGTATTTTTACTTATATTATTTTATCACAACGATTATGATTTTTTTTTATTACGGATATTAAATACTTTGATCAGCCGTAAGCAGATTAACGCGCAATCATGTTTCCATGTACTGATTATCTGTAAACACCACCATATTTGTATTGATACTACATAAACTATTTGAATGTATGTTATAATATTAAATATATTATTATTTAGATTCAATCATTTGATCCAGCGATCCGGGGAATGCGGGTTCGAATCCCTATCTGTCGGATTTTAAAAATCCAAAAAAAGCAAAACTGGATGCCCATTGGGTTGAATAATTGTCTGACAAACGATTCTCGTAAAATATAATCTGTCAAGACGTCGTCACATTGCGGAGATTCATATACTCCTCTTTCGGAGTGGATATCTTCACACTGTGTAGATCCATATGCTCCAACTTGGGAACGAATATGGTATATATAAAAAAAAAAAAACATGTAGAATTTAGCTTGTCAGTTCTGTACGCAAGGGTCATTAATTTTTGTTTATTAAAATATACTCCAATATTATTTTCTTAATAAAATTATTTCAAATTATGGCTTCGATCATAATGACATTTGAACTGAAAAGTGACGGAAAGGTAAGAATATAAAATTTATCATTTTTAATATTTTTTTTTACCTGCTCTCTTAGATCTGAAAAGGTCAACGCTTAAGATGATATTTTAAGAAATATGAATTCGCCATATTTTTCCGTTTTATTAATATTCTAAAAGGTTTCAAATTTATGATATTTGCATCAGACGTATCCTCTCTCATTTTATGTCGCCATTTAGAGAAGGTTTTCGAAAGAAATGAGTAGCTATTCTGTTTTATCGTCAACTTAGTGTCAGCGGTATTCGCTTTTTTCCCTAAATATTCATGAATTACCGTTGTATTTTAGTATATCATTTTTGCTGTTTTCTTACAACGTTGATTCTATCCTTGAGAAGAATAGAATTTCTTTTAATTCAAATCGTTTATGTTATCATTCTAGAGTCTAGACCCATCAGTTTGATATTATTTGTTTTTTTTTTTTATTATAGTCGTGTCCCATAAAGATGTATAAAGCATCGATAAAATGCAAATGTTTTGCAAATTGGCTATGTTTTATGTACATTTATAAGCGTTCTATGAGACTCGGCTACAGAGAAATTAACTAGGTTAGGTTACAACTAACCGCGTGACAACTCGGATATATTTGTATCTAATTTAATATACGACAACATAAGAAACACGAAATAAACTATATTCATATAATATTAAATAAAGTATACACTTCATTGCAAATGACGTATAAATATTTTGGATAAAATATAATGCATTTTTTACTTATGTTTACTCTTTACTCTATGAATTATCAACAAAGCTGTCACATCGTAAGATTACAAGTTACACACATCTGTATTTTAAAATATATATATTGAATACACACACGTTTTAAAGTGTCAATATCTATTGTATGAAAACCGTGTTGTCTGAGTACCGTGTTATATGCGGTAAGAAAGCTTTATGAAAAATAAATCTGGCTTAATTTAATAAGCATACTTAAATACTTCGGTATTCTCAAGAATATGAATATGGTAACGTAATAGTAATGACGCCAATAAATTAATGTTGGTCCGTTTGAATGGAGTACACGAGGATACTGCTACGGATATGTGCGTAATATTGGTAGGATTTGATCGTAGCGAATTCTTATTTGCGGTAGATATTTATGTACGCTTTCTTCTTCATCACTACGATTGCTGCGTCTGTATAATGGACGTAATAATGTGAAAAATTCATGCAACAGTGTCCCGCGGGTAACTTCAAAAAACTTGGATTGGCGTATTGGTCAGTGTTATCATATTTTATTCAATCCCGTTATCCCATTATAAGAATAAAAATAACTTTGATAAGATCTTATTATTTTTTCTTTTAAAATTTGAATCTTGCAGGATTGCCTTTGGGGATCGTGGAAATGGTGGAAAATAAAAATTAACCACAAAAAACAAACACAAAATAAACAATGTTCTTTCAACATACTTTCAGCATACAAGATACTCCTTACAATGCATATCCTGTAGAGCGCTCGTTGTAATATCATTTCCAATCTTTATAGTGGCATATTATGGTCATATCGATGTCCGGCAATACGCCTCGGGGCCTCCGCATCATCCGTATATATTTTTATTCGCGTTTGTAATAGACGTCGTGGAAATGAACGTAAAAATAAGGGAGTTTGAACCGTAAACAATTTTACTGCGTCGTTTCGCGCTAATGGCGGCTGTCGACGAGCGACGCTGCCAGTTCACTGTGAAATGTACTCACTTCTGAATCATTCATTCCTTTAAACGTGTGTAATTGAATTATAGTTCATATAAGCAAACCTTTCATGTTATGTATTTTATATATTATTACTACCCACGCAATATGTCAAATGTAACAGTAAAAATATAGATTTTAATTATATACATTTATATTTTAGTTTTTTTTATTACTATCATTATATAATTAAAATTTATCACAGCTTTTTGTATTAATAAATAACATCTCATTCGTTGGATTGTAGTGTAATTTCATTATATCAACTTATAAACATGGACTATTATTTACTATAGAAAATTTACAGGTTTTTTGTATTTTCTTGTTTATACAGTGGTATTTAGTTGCTGTAGTGGCTCAATGGATTGCGTCTTATGGATCCATCTGAATCGTTTCTGTTTTAATTGTATGGCAATATTTTGCTTACTATTATTTTGTTTGAATTTTGAATGTTGTAGCTAATAATTGTCAATCGCTAAATTTTATTTGTTAACACTGTGAAGTGTAAAGTTTTTTGGCTGCTTTTTGAAGAAATATGAGGTAACTAACTACTTTGAAAAATATAAGAGTGTAGGGCGCAGGCAGGTACGGTTAATAAGTGCTATTACAGAATATTTTGTGTGATTTGAAGATGGCATATGTTGTATTTCAATGATGTATGCATATTTTTTTATCAGTTTCATTTAATTATTTCGGATATTTGCAGATTTTAGACACAGTTTCGTAATGGTATACAGTAGTTGGTTATGTAATATTAAATAAAATAGCAAAGTTTGTCACTTATTTATTGGATATTGGAAGATGTTTACTTTTGATAAATTGACTTCTGATTTTATATATTAGCTGTACTAAAAGAAAAAAGCTATCGTTTGTTCGTTACATCTGACACTAATGACGGTAATAAATTATCGCGATCATACTAAAAGGTCACTCTGCGTTACTATCTGAATTATATGATGATGAATGTTTTTATTTTGCGCCGCTGTAACACGGAAGTGGATGAAATCCTCCTACCGTCCTATTTATAGCGCATGTACTCTCTACATTATCTTCAAATAATCTCCTTTCTCCAACAGTTTCTTGTAATACAAAAGACGTTCACAATTCTCTGGCGTCTGTAATAAGAGCTATTACTTTAACGATAAAATTCTTGTAATAGCACGGAAAGAATTATATCCTTGTTCAATATAGAGATAAAAACTCTTGCAAAACTTTATGCTCTGTCGTTTGAACTCAGACCAGACAATTTTACTATAATAATTACTATAAACACGTTTACGTCGAATCACGTGAAAGTAAATATTACGTATTAATTGTATATGGTACAGTTAATGTGGGAACTTTGATAATGCATACATTATTTAGTCCTTGTATGTATTCACCGTCAAATCATATCAGCTTAAGTACACACAAGAGATTGTTAAACCTAACCTAACCTAACGTAGCCAATAAAAAAACACCATCGCGTAAAATTTATTTCAGCAAAAGTCATACAATTTTACAACCGAAAAAGCTGTATTCTGAAAAATATCGTATATATGTCTCAAATCCAGAATCTGATATTTATGAATCACCAGAATATATTCGTAATTGTAAGATGGTTTCGATCATACAGCCTAACTTGAATTTAGAAACCAAAATACACTAGATAAAAACATTCATGTAATAATTATTAGCAATCTAAGCTTCAATTAAAACTTACAGTTAGTGCATACATTGACTAACTAATGTATGCATGATCGGAATTTTACACTATCTTTAATATATGCAGTATTTCGAATTCAAGTTTTTCATGATTATTTCAACCTTGATCTTTATTTTCGTTTTAGTTTCTCTTATTTTATCGTTTATATATCGCACGTTATTGTTACACAAAAAATTGAAATGCTAAATATAGTGATGCAAATTATAAATAGACGACCAGTTAGGAACTATATTGAATAAGATGTGAGAATTTAGTCCTTACCTAACCTAACTTAATGAGGGGCTATGAAGAAGAATTAAACATATATTTCTACATTAATCGATCGCAAACAGTATTTAATGTTGATGACAATTAATAAATAAAGAAATATTCAGTTATCGAATTTAAAAATTTCGACTAATTATGAGAACTCTTTCATAATCCAATCATGTATATTTTGACATTTACCATGAAATGGAGATTGTTGCTTTGAATCCTCATGCATTTTAAACCAATCCTCGTAAAAAATGTTATAACACTTTGACATGATGGACATGTATATACCACTATAAAGCATAATTATTTTGATAAATCACTCGTACGACGTTCACGTTTACTTTTTGGTTAAAGCTGTAGTCAACTATTGTATATAAAAAAAACAAATTATTTTGTATTCGACCCTTATTTAGTAAAGATTTTTCGACTGGTTCTTTACAATTTTTAGATTAAACAAAGCCCGTTTTATCTATGACATATTTTTGAAAATTTTCATTACTTATGCATATTCCTGGTGTCGGCTACACGTGAACGCATCACACAACTCCTATATCTCACCAGATTCTAGCACCTGTTAAGGTCGCCCGCAATTAACCCCGCCAGAACCCCCTCTACCACACATTATTATTATAATTTTCCTCCCCTTTATAGTAGACATCGTTTCACGCAATGATGCCGGTGGTAATGCAACAGATTTATCGCAATATAAAAATTGAGAAATATTTTTAAAAATTATACTTAAGATATAATTTATCAAAGCTTTATAAATGTCAGGCTATAATTTGAGTGTCAGGATATTGATTTTTTTAGGTAATAAGTTATCGTAAATATGTGAGTCATCTGAATACGTATTGAAGTCAATTTCACGCTTTATTTAATAAAATCTAAGTAAAGTGAGCGTTGAATCAGGGTTTCTAGTGCAATGAATTCATATATGTTTTAAGATACGTACATTCATCCTAAAAATCTAATTTAAATTAATACGCCCCTAATATTATGCTTTGGAAATATATTTTTATTCAATATTATTGCTATTATGACCACCCGCCGAGATGGTGCAGCCGTGGTATGACAAATAATAATAAAACAATTTAACTCTATCTATTAAACAGATTTGACTACAGGTGTTAATTCGTCACGGGCGTTCGATATTCACATGGTTGTTAAGAAGTTAATGTGCGAAACTGATACATTTCATGTTTTCAGCGAATTTATCTTAAACACTTTTTGACATCTTGAAAACTTAGTGAAATAATGAATTTGATAATTTCTTTGAACTTCGGTAAAATGCGGTTCTGCCGACAATAAATATGTCTTTAACTTTAGGAATGTGTAATCCAAGGTGTCATATATTACCACAGAAAAATATTTTTTCCGATACATTATTTATCTATCTTGTAATATAGATCAAATGTGACAGCTTTCAATGTAACGTGTAACAATAGTAATTAGTATTAAAGTTTAAAGTGGTAGTTAACTAAATGTTTCGTTTATTTATTTTATTATGTTGCGTATATTGAAATACATCGCACAGTTTAACTTAAAACGTTGTTCGCTGTAAGAGCATGTAAAAATCTATGTTTTTAAAATAAATTAAGTTTTCTAGACGTACTAATATTATCTCGCCTATCTATGTATCAGTACGCGATCGCTCGGCTCATCCAATCTTCATGTTGTTTCATTTATTGTGTTGTACTCTGCATGTATCTCAGAAGAGTAAAACGTTCTTGCGCTCGACAACTAATGGAAATTTTAAGCCGTGCCCCTTTCTTCCTGGCTGACACGGTTTGCTACGTGATTTCCTCTGCAGAACACACTTTTGCCCTCTTCATCTACTAATATACATAAAGCTTTTTTATATTTTGGAATTTTTAAAACATGTATATCTATTACGCGTTTTTGTTTTTTTTTTAATACTGTATTTTTATATAAATTGCGATAATTTACTGTGTCTTTCACGGCGTATTTTTATCACTATTATACCTTTGTAATAATTCCTTATGTGATTATCTGATACTAAGCAGATTGAAAATAAGCTTGGTATGAAAGGGATGCTTTCTTACTCAGTGTTTATGTGTGGTTATTCGCACTTATCGGTAAATTAACCTTGTTGATAAAACTGGATATCGGATATTATGTTCGTAGCGCCACTTAATACAAATTTATATTATCCTTCGTTTCCATTTAATATCATTTATGAACGTTAACAAAAGATGAATTGTATTGCATATATATCACACCTAATCTATGTTTAAAGTATTACATTTTAATAAGTATACATTTTCGAATTGAATGGGATATGAAATTCTATAACGCAGCCACAGTTAATCTAAATCCAACATCATCTAGACTGATAAAGATAACATATTATATGGGAACGGTCAAAATAATTTTGATGTATTATGTAATTTAATTCAGCAGCGAATATATTTACAGTTATTTATAACCAACCATACTAGATTATTTAGATACATGATAATTGTATTTTACCATTCGATAAAGCTGACTAGACTGCTAACGAAGCAATTTTCAGCTCGGGATGTTCTCTTTTAGCCTTAATATGCTATTAATAAAACATCCCCATTTGAATCTGATTTTCATTCTGTGCTCCGGTTAGTTAACTTTCATTTAATGTGGCAAGGAGGAAACATTTCTTTATTGTTAGCATTATTTTGCTCTCATATATTTATTATGCATGGTAAAAAAACACAATCCTTTACTTGTGCATTTATTACGCTTTCAAATCTAGTCTTTAAATCTTCATTACACCCGCTGTAATAAGATAAAGGGTTAAGTAATAAATTAATAATTTATTAGGACCCTTTTACCAGCCATATAATACGAAAACGACGTTGGAATTATTTTTAACCTTCATTCGTTTGTGTTACCCCCCTGGTCTGACATTTGAGTGTTTGCGGCCGAAAGAGTGGATGGAGAAAGAGAGTCAGAAAATGGAGAATCGATAACGGACGTCACGAGATCACCCGCTCCAAATATCTGGACACCAGGGCGGCATGAATCGCAGAGGGTGCCACGCATCTATGGACAGTCAACGCTTAATGTCGCCCGCTTTTGTCGATTTGGCGCGGTTTTCTCCGTCGTATTCTGTTTTCCTGATACTTTTCTGTGATAATTTGAGTTTCATCCGTGAAATTTAAGAATACACCATACGAAAAATATTTAATGTAAATGATATTATCTGTTTGCTATTTTTGAAGCATCGCCAATTATTTTAAAAAAATTAAAAAAAAAAAACACTGGATGTTCAAATTATCTTTCTATGTCATTTTTTTAATTATCTCTACTCTGAATATCGGAGCATATGAATCTCCACAATGTGAATATTTATATTCAATGATTGTTTTTCGTAGTCATTGGTTTGTCAGCCAATCGTTCAATCCATTAGAGGTATAGATGTAATACATTTTCACCCACTTGGTTACATTCATTCATTAAGGTAATTGTATAATCATAATGTAAAGCACATTATCACAAATATGCTTGTGTGACAAGTAATCAATCAAAAGTCTAATGCAAGTATTTCAAAGTGTACAATATTTGATTTTATTTATATCAAACTTCATATATTGTTGAAAACGTAGTGATACTGCCTAAATAAAATCCGATCGTATATATTTATTGACATCGTAAATTGAATCAGATATATTACAATACAATCAATATCGTTTCGGATAAAGCCCATTCTTTCTTATATTGGCGTTGACGAAAAAGCAAGCTACAAAAGATTAATTTTTATTAGCTTTTTTATAAAAAGGAATCGTTCCACTTCAGTGTTTAATATTAATGCGAACAGAAGTGGAGCTTGCGTAAATACTTTTTCCGTATTATTACGCACATTTTTCATGTTGAATAAAGTTACCGAAGCTCGATACGTGTAATCTACGAAAACTTTCACGTCGTAAGTATGCTGGGAATTCGGCCAACTGAAGTAAACTGTCGATATATATTTTTTATTATTACATGCGTAACTTATTACCAATTTTGTCGATGTATGTTAAACTTATTTCTAAATATATTCCAATCGCCTGAAATTATCTATATATGCCATTTTGAAAGTGGAGCATATGGATGTTAACTATGTAAAGGTCACGACTCTCAAATGGAGTATTTATTTTATTTTACATATTGCGAATATTGTGCAGCTTAATTCAAGGCATTCGCTCTATATTAAGTAAATAACAAAAGAGTATATATTTATTAAAAAAAAAACATATGAGAAGCAAAACTAACAATTAAAATAACAGTTAATAAATACAATTTTAAAGAGAGGTTGTCCAGATCATATTTTACATGTTTATGAAATAATATCATACCCACTAACTAAGGTAGAAGATATCAATTACTGAGGCGATTTCATAAACACGGCCATTGCTCTCATTATTGAAATCACTACTGGCATGTTAGTTCTACACTTTGGTATAAAAAAACCAATGTTTTCGTTTCACTCAAGTAGTTATTATTAATATTAATAGTATGCTAATTTACATTTAAAATGCTTATTATGACAGATTTTTTCACGAAAATTGGTTGTTACACAATTGGCCAAGTAGTTTGGCTGTTCTGCATATTTACATTTTTTTGAATCCTGCAACTGTGAGATACGAACGTGTAATCTTCGGGTCCAAAGGTGGTACGCTAAACCCTCGGCTACCAGAAAGAATAAATACGTGTCAATATTTATGTTACACAAATTTTGGCGTTTTCGTTCGAACAATTACTTTGAATTATAATTTTACTCTCCTTTGCTGATTACTTTTTATACATTTTTCCAACAAGAATTCTAATGATCTTCAAATAATTATAATATATTAGCATAGTTCTTTACCCCACAGCTAGAAATGTAATCAGTTACTAGAATGATTAATTAGTTATAGTCTTGAGTATGATATTGATCTTATTTGTAACAAGAAAGCAAAACAAATAATATTTATATAATACAATGCGATATAATTAATAAAAATTAAATAAGATTGATATAAAAGCTCTGTATATAATACTTTTTTGTAAAATAAATTGCCTAATAATACTTACTTATCTATACGATTCAAAAGTATCTGTGGTAAATACTCTTGTCCCTATTTTTAATCAATCATACTATCCTTTCACTTTAATCCTAGACCCTCGTCTCACTTCACTATGCTTTAATTATTCCTGAAGATCCTTATACGAATCATGGCGAATTAAAACCAATAGGGGGATACACGCTATATTATTTGTTAATTTGGGTTTAGTTTAGATGATTACATTTTCTATCAACACATTATTTCAAACTGTGAATATTTAAATATATTTAGAAATTTGTATGAAGTGTATCTACTTAATTAAGCTGTATTTATTTGTTAGTTAAATGTTATAAGTACACTCGATACAAGTATTTCTGAGTTTATTAACGATATCGAATTTAAGATTACAGAGAACCCCATAATTTCTTTGTCCGACTTTAGGAAGAAACTGTTTTGCTAGTTTACCAATTTAATCCTATATTATGTATTGTTTATAATTTGAAAAGTAAACATTTGTCTGTCCAATCTTCTTGCTATTAAAATGATAAATAAATGATTTTTTTCTCTTTATTTATCCTTTCCGTGAATGGAGCATATATATACCACATTGCGCCTTCAATAATCTCTGTTGCTAGCCATTAGTCACTCTCGTATCCTCTCAGGCCATGCCAGCATCCGTAGCTCTACCGAATACATTTTGTAGATACAATTTAGTGGCCTTCCATGAAACCGATAATCGCTTGGCTTGAAGAATAGGCAGGTCTGATTGAGACTCTCTTGAGGCCACCGTAACACGTAGAAAGTTATTTTTGGATATCATAATATATTTAATATGTTTATCGTAATTGCATTTAAATTAATACGTTTAAAAATAATATGCGTGGGATGTATTAAAAAAAAAACAAATTTATTGCTATATAGCATTTCATGGAAATCTGACGTTTTACATTTTCCAAAATTCATTGGGCGATAATTCTGTTATTTAAGAGGAAGATTTTCGCGTTCTTCGTTTATTTAAATTTATTCATACCGAATACATTCCGGTCGTATAAACTAGAGGTGGTTTATACGTAATATTTATATTTGAAACATGAAATATGTACGTCGACTTTTCGTTCGTAGTCCACTGTAAGATGTTCCTACTTTGTTGCTTTTCCTTACATGTCGTAAATATTTTTATGGATCTCTACGGAAATGTTATTTATTATTTTGCCGGTACACAATTGGGGCCCGCGTTTTCAAAAGGTCTCACTGCAAATATTTTTTTGTTTATATTGAATAAAATGACAACCTATCAGTGCGGCAGAACACAATAATCTGCGAGTTGTATTACAAGAAAATGTTTCCGAAAATAATAATATTATCAGTAGCGAATAGTGAAGTGTCTGGGATATATTCGCTTTATACAATATATTCTTTGATTGTTTTTTTTTAACTAAGCCGCTGTGGGATTCGAACCCGCAACTTTCTAACTATTTACTTTTATTACGGACTAATTGTGCTTAAATGATATTTTTTTTTTTTTTTAATGTTAGGTTCGATAGTATTAATATCGAAGTATTAAGCGCGTTCTTACGAGTGTTGCTCAGCGAGCGCGGCAGTAGGTCCTCAATGCCCCCTAAATTTGCTTTCGAGCAAAATTGCTTCCTTAGATCTCTTCAACGCCCACCGGTGGGCGGTACCAACTCCGTTTGGAACCACTGCTCTAGATAAATTCTCAATTCTACATTCTAGAATCATTCTAATATTACAAACAATAGGGTTTTTTTATAAATAAATGTTGTAACTAAAAGTTTACGTAGGCCCTATAAATTACGTACGTGATTGTTACAACCGCAGTATTTTTTTTATAACTATAATTATTTTTTTAGTCACTCATAATACTGTGTATGTAATAATTAGAATGCTAGTCAAAAATTATAGGGCAATTAGGCTTTGTTTTGAGAATACGCTCCCGAATTTCAATAGGCGTATTCGCCTTGGAATGGTAAGTGCTCGTACTGAATACGATATGGTCGACTCGACTTGAACGTTTTGGGGAAAATGCTACAATTTCACGTTCAAAACGATGTAAATAGATTACTTAATAGTCTAACGTATTACCAGGACGCTAAAATATTTACAATCACTATGTTAATTTGTATAGTACGCAATGTAGTTATTATATCTATACCGACAAAAAATATCGAAATAAGTTTTATTATGTTGCAAATTTCGGTGTCTGAATTTTTGATATGCGGAACACAGATTCACAGTACTTTTAATGTTACAACTCCGCCTAAAAATATTTATTACTTTGATAATTCGATATCATTCAAGACATACCTCAGGTGATAGAAACTAATATAATTTGTCTCCGCACTGAACTTATAATGTACACACACCACTTTAATGCTTCGTAACTATTTTTATTCCATTTAAAATGTATTGTCCAGCTATCACACATAAGTCAAAACTTTTACGCTATTTCAACGGATACGAGATTATCTTTTAGTTTTTTATACGTCGTCTAATAACAATTTGGCTTTGCTGGAATATATTATTAAACAGTTAAAACATGATATTATTTCTTGAAAAAGCTTTCAAAGGACTCGAAACTTTGTTAAAACTTTACAAAACTTTAAACTAAAAGTTTGCGATATAAAAATAATTATGTTCAACAGACTAACAAGTCTTTCGAGCTGATCCATCTTAGATATTCCCCAACAATATTTTTTCGCTGTAATTATCTTTTATTTTAGATGATAGTATATTCATACCCGAGATTACCGCGAACGAAATTTCCTTAATAATTCTTCTTGTTAATCTTTCCTTGTTATCTAAAATTCTAAACCAATAACAACCGCTTATAAATCAGCCCAATTTATAATGCATTAGGAGTTATTTTTTATGTCGTTAAATGTATCAGTCAGTCTTTATTAATCCATTAAACATATCATTTTTCCATTATGTTAGTTAAAAGAGATGGTTCGAAAATTTATTAGCTATCAAAACAGTCAATAGAATTAGTGTCACTTATACGAGTATCACGTTGTAATGATAAATTATATATTCATGTTCATGTCAATTGTATCATGTAAACTTAAAACATAGTGGTTGAGTCATACAAAACGATATACAAAATTAATATAAACCGAGTAAAAATGCACTGCTTAAAAGAAGTTGAAGACTATTAAAGATCCAGGTCTGATGCCATATTAATATTTAGGATACGACGAAGACAAAGTTATATAAATACCTTTTAGTACCCGCCAAAGGACCATATTCGTATATGCACCTTTTCGGTGTCTTGATTTTATAGTAATCTAATCTGATGTAATATGAAATATAAAAGACATTTGTGCGACGTCTAACGCAAATAACAAAACAGTGTGTAGCGTTATTATTCTCGAGTATTTAATCTGTAGTAAGTTGTTGTGAAAAAGGAGATTTTCTTAATCCTACGTCATAATCTTATGATATCTCAGCTGTTTTCACCTATAGTATTAAGTTATTAGACAGATAAGTACTGAAACTTAAAGCCATGTTATTATAGAGCACTTAATGCTGGTTCAAACAAAATTTTAAGTAAGTGGGTTAATTTAAATGTTGAAAAATCAAATTTATCTTTTTTTGATACCAATTAATTTTATATTTATTGTACGTGCGTTTGGAATAAGGATTGCTTGTACGACAATTTTTACCCCATAGCGTATTTATTTAATAGTTGAATGCTTATGCGGAAAGATGGTATAAAGGGAAAGGAATCGCTCTCAATTTACATACTCAAAAGTGCATTAGTATTAAACGAACCGAAACTAGTAAAGTTATAGTCTTTGGGGAAAAAAACAAATACGTACTTACGGCATCAGACATGCATTGCGGCAGTAAACCGCTCAGGTGGCCCAACTTTTACGTTTAGCATGTACATAATATTTCTATTTTTTCCTTTTTAAGGAAAGAGGACTCCGACATAATATGAGATGGGCTACTCAGACATATTTTACGATCCGACCGCTTCTACTTTTTGGAATTAAATTCACTCGCGTTTCCTCCACTTTTTAGCGGATTAAACATCACGCTTTAATACCTGTCTGTTTTTCGTTTTTCCTCGTGAATTCATCCTGTTATACTTATCTTAAACCTGGATATTTCCAGAGTTTTTGTAACAAACGTAACGCCATGATAAAGCATTTATGAAGTCCATTTATTAAATCGAATTATTATAAAAACTTCCGCACACAAATACATTCCTATTTACTACCTATTATTTCATCCACTTTTTAAAGCTGTTTGCGAATTGTACGTAAATATTAACGGTTCATTTTTTATGAAAGTATCGGGAAACGTATTCAATGAACTGTAAGGTATTGTTTCGTCCAGACAACTAATGAGCAACGACTCTTTGGGAGATGTTTCTCTTCTGTTATCATCATTCATACCATGTTCGCTCCCAAATTGCAGCATATGGATCTACACATTGTGAAGATATCTACTCCGATAGTGGAGTACATGGATCTTCGCAATGTGAAGACGTCTTGACAGATTATTTTTCACGAGAATCGTTTGTCAGACAAATGGTCAACCCAATGGGCATCCAGTCCTGTATTTTTAGATTTTTAACATCCGACAAATGGAAAATCGAACCCGCATCCCCCGAATTGCTCGGTGCGCAGCTGCCAACTACGCTACCGGGGAGACAATTTATATGTCAATGCTAAAAAAGTTGGCAACTAAATGATTTACCCACAACAAAATAAAAACTACAATTGATATCAACAAAATTAATTGTTAGGAACACAACTGAAATCAAAACCTACAAATTCTCTACGATTATTCCTCACTTTTTAATCATTGTTATCCTTCTACCTTATTCTGTTTTTGTTTCAATTAAATTTAAATATAATATTAATTCTTCTCTCCAAATATTATTGCCGTATACACACTTTTAATGATTCGAAAATGAGTATACAATTATTAATTATCATACAAATACTTGGAAAATTACTGAGTAATATAATATTAACATTTTTGCTTTGGAGGCAGAATTTGCTATTTATACACTGTCTACGCATCTACGGCCTACGCTGTGATTTATATGCTACGATTTTAATATGACGAATAGCAGGCATTTCTTTTGGAATATATTTTTATCCATGTAAAATCTCACTACAGTGAGTGCACTCATATATAAAATTATATAATATTAAATCATTGTACGTTTCGAAGCTAATAGTATATTTTTTTGTCCAACAGCCACTAAAGACGAGCCAGAAAGCGATCATCACAATTCACATCACCGACACTTTCATGCCGCATCACATCGATGTGATGGAAAGCTCCCGTACAATGGATATTCTGAAGAGTTCCTTGACAGGCTGGAGCCAAATGGAAACATTCCTGCTGACAAGGATCACAGATATGGTAAGTTTCATTATTAATTCAATAATGTATCTTTATACATGTACAGATTAATAAAGATGTAGTCGGCACACTACACACCTATGATATATTAATTGTTTGTTTAAACATACTTCAGTTAAATGTACTTTTATTTAATACAGGAGGTGAAACTTTGATGTACTATTTGTGCAATTACATAAACCTTTTTTATGCAATCATCAAATCGGGGATTAAAGTTTTGATTCTTGGCGAACTTTGAAACATAAAAAGTTTTGAATGGAGTAACCAAAATTCACTGGTGGTTTTAGACTTATTTCTTATTTTTGCTTAGATTACATCGGGTTGACGGATATAATTATATATGTAATTGGCGTTTTCTCAAAAATCAAAATAAATAAATGCAAAAATGAAATATTATTGAATAAATTTGTATTTCAAATTATAATACGATCAAAATATTCCAGAATCTTTGCAAATAATTATTCATCCGTGCTTTCATATCGATCCAATTCCCACAAGTATTTCATTTAAGTTTCATCATATCAAATCGTCAGACCTACTGGCTCGAAAACTTATGGTGAATTGAAATTGAGTTTTCGGGTTAATTATTCACATTTCGCTCACCTATTTTAACGCTACACTGTGGTTTATAAATACCTATGTGTTTCCACATTTCAACAAGGAACGGTATGACGCTGACTAATATGCTATGTGGGTTCAGTGGCGTACCTATAGGCACCAGCACCGTGGTAATTGTTATGTGCCATGTCATTGTTTCGTAAAAAATAATCGTTACAAAACTACACTCGATAATATCATTTTACTCCTTAACCTATTTTTAATTGATCTGGGATTTCCATGTATTTGGTAATTTGTATATACATTTTAATTGTACCTCTTTGGAATGTTTGTTGGTAAATATTTCGGCCATTATTCATATCCAAGCTTTCAGCTCGACGATAATTCAACAACCTTTTTAAATATTTATTGGTCTAAAAGATGCAGTTTAAAAGATCTTTTAAAGTTTAAAATCTACTTTTTGTTATAAAAGTTCTCGTGATTAAAACTTAAATTAAATAAGCGAAAATATATTTTTTCTTTTTTCTATAATCTTAATATAATGATTGAACATTGAACCAACCAAATATTCGTTTTGTTTTAACCATTTAGACATACAATACATTCGCTTATTAATGATTATAAAAGGTTCAGAATTTTGATTTTTGAATGTCAGTCATATGTAGTTCAACATACGCGAAAGACACACATCGTGGCTGATCCTTTTCCTATTCAGCGTAGCGTAAATGTGTATCAGTTTTGGACTTATTTTGCGTTTTGCTTGAAGGACAATTCATAAAGTACGCCGAGTTCTATACGTTAGTATCATTATTCATTATGTGTGATCATGCTTTGAAAACATATAAGAAATCTAATATTAAGCCTTTGGCTTAATTTGATATGAAAGCTTGTTTGCCATGGTATTCGTGATAATTTTAATTCAACGACACCAATACCGATACTCCACTTCCCTGGCAAGCGCTGAGATTGTGCAGGCTTTTCCACCCTCGGGAAATAAAGTAATTCAAGATGTAAGCAAGCGTACCTGCTGCAGACGTCTTAGCCATGGAAATTATTTCAGAGTGAAGGTACTCCGCAAGGAACCGCTCCTGCGAACTTTCGTATTTAATATATTAATTTGAATTGAGATTGTGCCGCCGCTGTAAGCGAGCTTATTTGGGTTTTAAGTTTTTTTTCTATATTATTAAATTCTCTCATCGAGGATGACAGTAATGATAACCATCATTAAAAAGTTTCCTCGTGAAGTATAATATTTTTCGACATCTCGCTTTTTAAGTGTTTTGGTAAGAAATAAATATTAACTTTTAAAGCTTTTATAACTTTTATTAGACTTGACTTGTAATACACCTAATTTTGTTTTGTAATAGTTGAAGAACTTCGTTAATTTATAATTAGATTTAAAAAAATATATATTCTAGATTATTCATATGAATAATATGATATTGATATATACTAATTCGAAATAAGTCGGATATGTTTTCACAAGTGTTTTTGAAGATTTTTTTTTGCTAAATCTGTTAAGTTAACTATACAAACAAATTCAATGCTGTATATATATATTTTAATTTGGTTATAACTCCATGCTCATTGGGTTTATGAATTGGCTGACCATCGATTCTTTTGAAAGAAATCATTAAAATAAATGTTTACAGTGCAGAGATCCATATAGTCCATTCCTGGGGTGATCATCTTTTGTTGAATTCCACATGCTTCACTTTCGAAACGGATATGTGCAAAAATAAAATAAAAACGGTATTATATGAACTCTATTCCACCGTATTGAATACCTATACTGTATATTTACGGACCCAGTTCCTTTGTTTGCATGTTGATATTATAAATCAAACGTAATGGCCATTATAGTATTGTTCTGGATTTTATTTATGTGTATCACCACCTAGAGCCCTTTTATCACTACTATCAGAGGATAATAATGGGCCCAGAATATATTTTATAAAATATACCCTTTTCTGTTTTCTTACGTCGTATCCTATTTTTCCAAAGAATTTATCATTTACAATGTACATACATGTACAAACGATAAACCAACATAATGTTAATATTTATATTGTGAAGTTCTATTGTGCTTTTAAAATTTCGCACTACCATAAGAACACTATCGTGTGGCAAAAGCAAACTTTTTTATCCATGTTAATATACTTGATTTAATGTGTAATGGCTTAACTGTGTTTATTTTTATTGGTATGGAAAAATGGTCTCGATTTAAGGAAATCGTTTTATCATAGTCACTCGAGTATTATTCTCTATATTTAATTCGATTCATTTAAAAGAATACTGAAATTTTGGGCACACGTCCCCCTTAATAAATTTTGTAGAGATATTTCAGTATTCTTCTAGGATAGAGAAAAAATGAAGTTTGACTTCATTCATAACTTAAAGCAGTCACATTCAGATGTACGAAAAG
The DNA here is from genome assembly GCA_022683975.1 of Rhyacophila evoluta. Taxonomy (NCBI): domain Eukaryota; kingdom Metazoa; phylum Arthropoda; class Insecta; order Trichoptera; family Rhyacophilidae; genus Rhyacophila; species Rhyacophila evoluta. The sequence continues at coordinate 32,890 of JAGVSQ010000920.1, forward strand.
TTATCAGCAGGATATGACACAATAATCGTTTTGCGTCTCTGCGTGTTGCTTTTCTTTGATGTCTTTAAATTAAAAAGGTAATATATTTAAAAAATATAATATTTTACTACCCAAAAATGTTATAAGTAGCATTTATCGCTGGTATTTTGAAGAACGTCGCTGTATTCTGTAATATTAATATTGTACAAGATGTACAATTGGGCTGAGCAATTTTTTGACAAACGATTCTCGTAAAAGATAAACTGTCAAAACGTCTTC